>VXBQ01008085.1:49487-69339 GCA_013400175.1 Phainopepla nitens | reverse complement strand
CAGCCTGGGACAGTGGGAGGTGTCCCTGGGACAGTGGGAGGTGTCCCTGCCATGGCAGGGGTGGCACTGTCTGGTATTTCAGATCCCTTTAACCCAAACCATTCTGGGATTCTGTGATGGAGAACACCCCTGGGACAGGTCCCATCTCTGTGACCTCGGGGTGACACTCAGCCAGGCAGTGGCAGGAGGGCAGCCCTTCAGGCTGTGGGGGACAGACAGGGACAATTTCAGCCCCACACCCCATCTGTGTGCCCTGCAGTCCCCAAAACCCTGAGAGCAGCCCGGCCCTCCAGGCAGAGCAGAGCTTTTAGCACCACAGTCCCCAGCCTCCTCACCCACCTGGAAGCACAACAATAATATTTTTAACCCCTTCCCAGGAGGGGAGAGGCAGGACAGCAGTGCCCACCCCACAGTCCCTCCCAGAACAGGGCTGGGGGCAGTGACAAGGCAGTGCCACATTTGCCTGAATATTTCAAAGCAAAGCCATCTCTGAGCACAGAAGCTGCTGTGCCCAGCAGGGCTGAGCTCCCCACTCTTTTCCTCTCCAGATCTCTGATAAACCACAGATGTAACAGCCACAGAAAGGCATTCCAAAGCCTGGCACAAACACTGCCACCACAGCCCAGGCTGCCACTGTCCCTGAGACATCAGGAGATAAAAAAGTTTCTTTTCCTAATTCCACCAGCCCCTGTGGCAATCGATTCTTTTGGAAAGAATGAAAGTTTTTAACTTGCAAACCAATTTACTGGGTTTTAATAGCCACGAGTTGCCAGTGATGGGAAGCCTGCTGCTGCCAGGAAAGGGAACAGCAGTCACAGCCCTCAGACGAGCCATTTATAAATGGCACACTTCAATTAAAAGAAATCAAATCAATATGACAATAATTTCATTTGCAGCAGGTGGTGCTGCAATTTTTCTCTCTGGGAAATGGGATGCACCTGTGCAGCACAGAAAGAGCAGCACAGGCCTCTCCACAGCCTTTAATCCCACTTCTGCTCACACCTCCAAGGGTTAACAACAGCCAGAAGCAGTGAGAGGAGAACGACTATCAAGGTGGAGAATTCATGGGGATTTTTAACAGCCAAAATAAAAAATAAACCAGCGGTGACATCACCTCCCAGTGCCACCCTGAGCCTGTTCCCAGCTCTCCTGCAGCATCTCCATCGCTCCTGTCCATGGGAAAAATCCTTCCTGTCCCTCTTGGCAGAGTGGGAATCAACCCCTCAGCAGCAGCTGGGACCAGTCCAAGGCAGGACATGGCATGGTCTGGGCAGCTGAGACCTCACCTGCCTGGGGAGAGCCAGAGGCAGCTGCTGTCCCTGTCCCTGTCCCTGTCCCTGTCCCTNCTGGTTTAGGTTCCTCCTGTCCCTGCCCTGGTTTAGGTTCCTCCTGTCCCTGCTCTGGTTTAGGTTCCTCCTGTCCCTGCCCTGGTTTGGGCTCCTCCTGTCCCTGCCCTGGTTTAGGTTCCTCCTGTCCCTGCTCTGATTTAGGTTCCTCCTGTCCCTGCCCTGCTTTGGGCTCCTCCTAACCCAGAGCAGATCTCAGCCTGGTTTGGAGCCAGTTCTGACCCTTCACTGTCCAGCTGCAGGGTCAGGTCTGTGCAGGGCACCAAGCCCACCTGAGGCCAAGCAGAGCAGCTCATGGGCAGCATTCCCAAGGTTTGGGTTTTTTCCTGCTCCTTTTCTCACCTGGAGGAAGAGGTTTGAGTACAAAGCCCAGCCTGGGCAGGATCAGAGGCTCAGGCTCCGCTGTGTCCCAGAGGAAACACGGACTCAGCGCTGCTTCACTCCCACATTCCACAGGGAAGGGGCTCCTTGCTCACATCCCAGCTCCTCCAAAAGCTGGGAAAGAGGAGGCAAGGCAGAGAAAATGCTACCACCAAGTGGAGGTAAATGTGCAGGTGACAGCGAGGAGAGGGAGCGACACCGACGTCTGAAAATCCCCCCGGTGCTCTCAGAGATCTATTCAGGGAGGAGGGCACCGGTACATTTTCTGAATATCTTCAGCAGGGAGGAATGGTTTTCTTCCCTGTGATTGCAGATATTCCCACATCCTGAGCCCCGGGACTGCACACAGAGGCTCTGTGGGTGCACACACAGGGGATGGATGGATGGATTTAGGGATGCTGGAGCATTTCTCACCCCCAAGGGATTTCCCTCAGTCACTCTGCCAGACACCAACTCTCTGCTTCAGTGTTCTGGCTCCTGTGCCTGGACATTCCCAAGGCAATGGGAGGAGAATTCCATGGTTTTTGGCAGGCAGAGAAGAGGCTTTCCTGTGGCAGGAACAGCTTGTGGCAGCAGGAATGCAGCACAGCCCCGGATCCTGCTGGAGCCCCCGAGCCCACAGTGGAAATTCCTAACCCATGCTCACAAAATTGATTTGTTTTCCAAAACTCACCAAAAATTTGAGCACTCAGGTGTTTAATAACAGATTCTTCCAAGTATTTTTTATTCCCTGGACTGTCCAACACAGATGGAGTCAGAGAATCCCAGCATGGATCAGGCTGGAAGGGATCACAGTGGTGCTCCAGCAGGGTCATCCCAGAGCCCAGGGCACAAGATTGTGTCCACGTGGCTCTGGAATATCCCCAGGGAGGAGACTCCAGCCCCTCTCTGGGCTCTGCTCAGGCTCCTCTCAAGGCTGAGCAGCCCCAGCTCCCTCAGAGTAAAATATGGAGTGAGCAGGATGGGATCTACAAAGGGCTTTGTTATTCCTCAGGTGAGAGACTGCGGGAGCTGGGGCTGTGGGGGGGATCAAAGCCACTGAGCTCAGATTATTGTTTTTAACTCGTGGCTTTTCTTCCATCCCAAACATCTCCTGGAAAGGCAGGAATCAGGAGTTCTGCAGGCTGCAGTGCTGGAGAGCCCACCCTACCGTGGGGGGAAGGTCCTGGCAGCCCAGGGGCTGAGCAGGAGGAGTGGCGGAGGCTCAGAAGCCCAAAATGGTTCCAGGAAGGGGCAGAACTGAGCTGGCCCTGTGGAACAGCAGCAATCCAGACAAAACCCAGGCTGCAGGGCAGCTGCTGCAAGCCAGAGCTGCTTTCCAAGGCCTCAGCTCCCACCTAAGCCATGAAATTCCTGTTGAGGTGTTCCAGAACACACTCCTACTCCGCATGGCCAATGACTAGCCAGAGAAGCCCTTTTGGGCAGTTTCCCAGGCTGTTTTGTCAGATGTTACTCTGGAAACAGAGGTCAGGAAGGCCGAGGTGCAGGCCTTAAACCCAGATTTAAGAGGAGAAGCCATCAGAGGCTGCAGAGAGGGAAGGTCTGCTGGGAAAGCTGGAGCAGCCCCAAAGCCAAGGCAGAGGATGCTCATGAGCAACGTGCCGGGGTTTGGAGGTCACGGGGTGGAGAAGGGGCAGGGCTGAGGGGCTGTTTGTCCCCAAACCCAAAAATGCTCACTCAGAGCTGGGCAGCAGGAATTTGGGAGGGTGAGAGCTCCCCACAGGGCTCCTTCTGCTTCTTCTTCTCCACAAAAGTCTCCGGATTTTTCTCTCCCTAAATAATTCTGACAAAATGTCTGTCACCATGGCAACCAGGGAAAACAAATTGATTCGAGAGGTGTCTGATATTCGTAATGCATAGAAATTATGGTTGCCGTGGCAACACGATTTACAAACTACTGGGAATATTTAGGGAATAATTAACAATGGAGACTCCTCGGCCTCAGGTGAGTCTCAGGTGGCTCCAGAGCCAGAGCAGAGTTTCCTGCCCAGCCTCAGAGTCCACAGGCACTGAGCTCTGGGAGCTTCGAGCTCAGGGCCCTTCCCAGAACGGGTGACTCAGGAATGTGTCATGGGCTTTGGAGGAAAGCACCACACAAGGCAGGTCAGAGTGAGGGGATGGCCAGCTGAAGTGACAGGAGCTGTGGTGGCAGCTGCCCCCGGGGTGGGGACAGCCACAGGGACACCCCAGCTCTCCCAGTCTGGCCTGGAGCAAACCCTGCTTTGCTCTCAGCTGGAGCAGCAGAGCTCCTGGGCTGGAGGGGCCGTGGGAATGGTGTGAGAGTTGTGTCCCACCCCTGAGTATGGAGCCCAGAACTGCACACCAAACCAGCACAGAATCTGGAAAAGATAAAAGCTAAAACCGAAGGCAGTGCCATGATAAAAACCAGAGATCCCCATCCCTCCTAATTTATGAAGCTGCTCTGGAAAGACCTGAGCCCCAGAGGATTCCGTGGATGCTCAGCTCAGCCTTCCCCCTCACATCAGCCTAATTTACAAATAAAAGCCTTTCTCAGATGATTGTCTCGGTCTTACTCTCTGAGCACACCCAATGCCACACAGAAAAACTGGAAGCAATTTGGTCAGAGAATACGATATAAAATCAAATTAAACGTACATGACTAAGATCTAAGTCCCCAATAAGAAGTTTTTATGCCTCAGTAAGCAAACAGGGCTCTCCTTCACATTTCCAGGATCTCTGCATTTATAATCTCCTCTGTTATCATCTGCTTAACTGTAAGAAATTTAGCAGAGAGCTTCGGGCATGTGGAAGCCCAGAAAACATCCAGGTTTTATTGAGAGGAAAAGCAGAGAAGCTGATAATCCCACTTTAATTTTTCCTTAATATCCCTAAAAAGTCCGAGTTCAGCTCCTGTTCCTTGGGCAGGCCTTCCACCACACTAAATTATCCATTTGAAAGTTGCGTTTCCTCCTCTTCAAGAATAATAAAACACTTCAGCATTCGAGGGTTGCAGTTCTCACTGGCCCCAAGGAACCCTGTGGGAATACTGGGATGGAAAGGAGCCACTCCACCCTGGCAGCAGCGTTTCAGTCCCCCCATCAGAGTGGGGATGCACAAACCCACATCACACCCATCACACCACCACGGACACCCAGCAGCCCTGAGCTGCCTCTCACCAAATATCCATGACCATGGCAAAAGGGTATTTTTGCAGGAGTTTCCAATTGTCATGCTGCAGCTAAACAATTGAAAAGTGTGCTCTGCTATCTCCCAGATAAGTTATGTGGTGCTTGCTGCAGTGATTGGACAAACTGATAAACTCTTTTGACAGATCAGTTGTGCCCATGCATTTACAAACCATTCCCAGAGTTTTTTCCCCCAGCTGGATCATTTGTTTTCCGAGTGGGATTGGTTGTTGCATGCAAAGTCTCTTGCTGAGATGGCTTGGGGTGAATTTAAATATCACAGTGAGGCAGAGAGTGGATAAGAAGCTCTGGCACTCACGAAAGTTGGCAAAGCCAGAGAGAGATCATGGATTATTTATCCAGGAGGATGGAGGTGAATATCCCAATGCACTTACAGGTATTTATTGAACAGAAATGAGTAACAGGTTCTGCTGATGGACAGATGGGCTTCTCTGCCACACTGCCTTCCTGGACAGTGAGGTTCAACCAAAATAACCTGGATTAGCAGCAGGAATTTCCCCAGCTGCTATGTCAGAGACCAGCGTGTGTCTGTGGAAAAGAAATAAGAGGAATTCAGAGAATTCCACAGCCTGGAGCTGCCTGAGGTGTCTCTGGGTACCTGATCCCAGCTTGAAGAACTCCCAGCCCTAAATAACCAGGAGGCAGGAACAAAATCCCCAGTTCAGTGGGAATGTACAAACTCCAGGCTATAAAATGAAGAATTGAAGTTTCCCCTGTCCTTGGACACCACATCAGGAGGTTATTCCTGCTCCAAACATCCACCCTCAGGATGCTGGGATCCCCTCCACAGAAAAATGGTGCAGAGGAGAAAGAGATTCACAAGTGGAAATCTCCTGGTGGGGAGAGCAACTCCCCAAAACCAGCACAGCAACACAAGCAACGTGTGGGGAATGCTGAGTGAAAATCTGGGACTGAAACCAAACCACCAGGGTGTAAAATCCTGGAGTGGTTTGGGTTAAAGGGACCTTAAATCCCACCCAGTGCCACCCCTGGATCCAGAGCACACCTCCCCCTGTCCCAGGCTGCTCCAGCCCCAGTGTCCAGCCTGGCCTTGGGCACTGCCAGGGATCCAGGGGCAGCCACAGCTGCTCTGGGAATTCCAACCCAGCCAGGAATTCCCAATTCCCAATCTCCCACCCATCCCTGCCCTCTGGCAGTGGGAGCCATTCCCTGTGTCCTGTCCCCCCAGGCCTCACAGGTGTCAGGTCTGGGAGCAGGAGCTGGTGCTGAAACCACCCTGCCCTTGATCCTTGCAGGAATTCAGCCTGTAAGAGATTTCCTTGGGTAAATCCTGACTGACTTCCTGCAGTGAAAGGAGTGAGGCAAAAGGATCTGTGGATCTCCCCAGACACTTTGGGATGTGTCACCAGCTCCTCCATCCTGCAGCGTGACCTTCTCGCTCCTCTGGGCTGAAAGAAACCAATATGAAATTAGCACAAATTGCAGAAGTCATCCTTATCCTTGCCCTCCCAATTTATCTACCCAAAAGAGTTCAATTAATAGTTTTGAAGTGCAAAAAACCCGTAACAGATGCATCTGTAGCTTCCCCTGCAGTGGGGTTTGTTTTTGTGCAAGAGCTCGCCAGCAGTGTCAGTCCCCACCTGAATGTGAGAGCATGGATCCAAAGCTCACTTCTCAACCCTCACATTTCCAGCATTTTGGTGTGTTGAGGAGCCTTCTGAGCAGGGAAAGGCCTGCAGGCACCCAAGGTCTGAGTGTGTGCCCAGCTCCTGCGTGGCTGTCCAGAGAGGAGCCACGGCTTGGGTGGGAACTGGGCTGCAATTTTTGCAGGAGCTGAAACTCCATGGGTGAAAATCAGCTCTGGTCTGTGCAAACCCAGCAGAAGTTGCCTGCATTGCTCAGAAAGCAGTGAGGGCGTCAGGTGAAGCATTTTCTGACCCGTGCACAATGAAATCTTGAGCCTTTTCCATCACTAAAAGAAAAATTCCCTGCGTGCTGTCGCAGATTCTTGGATGGTTTCTGGGAAAGGCAGCAGAGACACTGCAGGATTGTGAAGCCCTCGGCAGAGTCTGGAATACCCACACTGTGAAAATCCTGCCAGAATGGGTCCTGAGGGAGGAATTAAAGGAGGGGAGAGGGGCTGGCCCCTCCCAGCACTGTCTGGGGCTCATCAAAGGGACAGGGGACTGAAAGCAGCAGTGACATCACTGCGGGCCACCAGCCACACATGAGCTCTGATAAGCCACATTATCAGGGCTTCCTCCTGCCAGATTATCTCAGGGAGCTTCAGCTCCTTCCCTGCACACACCAAACCAAGGAGATGTAAACATACTCTGAAATAATACAGTTGTTTCCTTCCCAGAGCGTCCTCCCTCGGGGGTTCCTTCCTAATCCTATTACTGCACCAATAAAGCATCTGGAGAGGCTTTAAGGATTCATTTATCCCTGGGTGAGGGGAGGAAACTTCTCCCTGCCAGGAGAGGATGTGCCAGGGACACCCACCTGGTCACAGGGGCTGGGGACAGGTGAGTCAAGGTGATGCCTTCAGTTTTAGCTTTTCTATTTTCCAGGCTCTGTGCTGGTTCAGTGTGCAGTTCTGGGTTTCATATTCAGGGTTGGGGAGCTCTCTGCACAGAGCAGGGAGACAAAACAATTCCTTTCCAGCTGGGCACCAAGGACAGATTTGAGGCCCCAAAGTGGAAACAGCAGTGAAGGAAGAGAGGGAACAAGGAGGATGGAGCTTCATCAGCTGCAGCTGGAATTGGACAATTCACTCCAATCTGCTGATGGACCCAAACCTATCAAAGTGTGAGGCCTCGTGCCCGGGATCCATTTTGTGCCCATTTGTGGGTTTGACTTGGGTGCAGCCCCAAGGGGTTCCTGCACTGCCCAGGCTGGATCCTTTCAATAAATCCCCTTGTATTCTTATACTCTGCCTAGTCTCTGTTTCCAGGTCAGCCTTTCCAGGCAACACCCCAAAATCCCAGATTTCCCAGATCTAAGGCCGAGGAACAGAACAGCCCAAACAAGACCAAACACAACCTCTCACCTCTGCCACGAGTGAGGATTAAAGCCCTGCAGGGAGAGCATTTCCTGGGCATCTCTGTTCCCCTGCAAGGCACTGAAGCCTCCTTGTGCACTCCTCAGATGAGAGAAACATCTCTGGCAGATCAGAGAGAGTCTCTTGAAAGGGAGACGGGGTTTGAAAACCTTTCTGCTTTGAGGGATTCATTAAAGGAGGAAAGGAGCAGGAAAGACCGAACGCAGAGAGAGGAACAAGAGCAGCTGATGGGGTTTCAAAGCTCCTCAGGGCTGAAGCAAAGCCAGAGAAGGGATCCAGGCTGCAGGGTCACATCCAGCTGGATGCAGGGAAACTGGGAAAAGGGGATTCAGGGGAGGAAAGGAGCTCCCTAAGGGTGACAGAGGGGCTAAAGGGGTCTCATCCTCATGGACGAGCCCTTGTGGGGTCACTGTGCTTGGACACCCCAGAAAGGGATTCAGGGAAGGGGCTGCATCAACAACTCTGTGCTGGCAGTGTCCAGAGGCCCTTGATGGTGCCCAGTTTATCCCAGGATTTCCAAACCACAGAACCTGCCACGAGGGTCCGTGACCCTGCAGAGGTTACAGAGCCTGGGGCTGAATTTCCCTGAGTTTCCTGATTTTCCCTGAACTCCTCTTGAACTGCAAAAGCTGATTCTGCTGGCACGAGTTCCAGTCACAATCTGATGTTTTCCTTGGTGTTTTCTGGTTAGATCCAGAATTCTCTTCCCAGCCTGGTGGCTGAAATGCTGAACTTTTCTGTCAGATCCTGTGAAATCCAAAATGAAATTCCACAGGAAGGACCCAGGTGACCAGGGCTCATTCCAGGTGCTGCACTGCACACCCAGCAGGGATCACACAGAGAAGGATGAGACTCAGTTTTCTCAAGCTTTTCTTGAGCTTTGTTTTCATCCTTAATTAGAACAAAACCTGAAAAATGCAAATTCCTCAAACAGAAATACTCAGAAAAAAAAGTAAGTTTGGGGCTAGGGAAACACAAATTGGAGCTTGCTGTTTCAGTAAAATGTGTGTATTAAGAAGAAAAAACAGAAAACCCCACAACATTTTGTTATAAAAACTTCTTCTGAAGATGTCAAAACAGAAAACTGCTCCTGACTCTTTTTTTCCTACTGATTTTCTTCCAAAATGGAATCTATTTGGTTGCACAGTTTCTGGAGGATTTTTAGGCTTTTTAAAAGAAATGGATATTCAAATTTAACATCATTCTGGTGTTTCTCCCAGAAGAATTGTTGCCCACTAGATTATCCCACAATCATCTGGAGACCAAAGTATTGCTTTTATTTTTTGGCTCATAGTGCTCAGAATGAAATCATTCCCACAAAGTCACAAGGTTGTTGTGGCCAAACCCAAGGAGCAAAGTTGACTTTTGCTGTTATCGAGATCAAGGAGGGATTTTGTTTCAAATTTAAAAGCCTCTCACCAGTTTGTTGCACTGCTGATCCCTGGATCTTGGAAAGCAGCGGGATGAGCCCTTGGAACGAGTGTTGCCTGGAAGGAAGCTCTGAATTGCTTTTCTGTCTCAAATCATTTCCTTTCTGTGGCCATTTCAAACCGTGTGTGGTCACATATCCCTGTGGGACACTTCATTCCGTTCATCCACTTTTTATTCTCCCTTATTAACCAGAAATCATTGTCCACAGCAGGCAGGGAGTTCTCAGGGATCACAGGAAGAGGATGGGAGTTATTCCAGCTGTCACTGCCCTGAATGAGGGACAAAAATCTGCAGAGTTTGACCCAGAGGTGTCCAAGGCTAGTGGTGAACAAACCCTGCCTCTGCCTCACGGTGTCCCACAGAATCCTGGAATCCCTGAGGCTGGAGAAGCCCTCCCAGCCCAGGCAGTCCCAGCTGTGCCAATGCCCACCTTGTCCCCAGCCCAGAGCTCTGAGTGCCACCTCCAGGTGACACCTCCAGGGCTGGGCACTCCAACCCTCCCTGGGCAGCTCCAATCCCTGTCCACCCTTTCCATGGGGAAATTCCTGCTGCTGCCCACCCTGAGCCTGCCCTGGCCCAGCCTGAGGCCATTCTCTCTCCTCCTGTCCCTGTTCCCTGGAGCAGAGCCCGACCCCCCCGGCTGTCCCCTCCTGGCAGGGACTTGTGCAGAGCCACCAGGGCCCCCTGAGCCTCCTTTGCTCCAGGCTGAGCCTTCCCAGCTCCTCAGGGATTCTCCAGCCCCTTCCCAGCTCCCTCAGGGATTCTCCAGCCCCTTCCCAGCTCCCTCAGGGATTCTCCAGCCCCTTCCCAGCTCCCTTCCCTTCTCTGGAGACCTCCAGCCCCTCCATGTCCTCCTTGTCATGAGGAACCCACAACTGACCTCAAAATTTGAGGTGTGGCCTCAGCAGTGCCAGCACAGAGGGACAATCCCTGCCCTGCTCCTGCTGCCACCTATTCCTGATCCAGCCCAGGTGCCTTTGGCCTTCTGGGCACAGCTGGCTCATCCCACCCTTTGCCTGCCCCCATACAATGAACAAAAGAACCTCTCCCTCCCCATGGAAGGGATCCCACTCTGCTCAGTTCAGCTGCACAGCCACTCCAGCCCAAACCCTTCCTCCTCACATCATTTATAACAAACACTTCTAAAAAACCTGCACTTACTCAAGAAGCTCCAATTCTCACAGCACTGCCTCCTCCAGCCTTCCTGAGAGCTCCAGGAATTTGTCAGACAATCATTTCATTAAAAACTCCACCAGGCTGTCAGTCCTCTTTTATTTTCTCCTGTAAATAACAACAATAAGCCAGGAGTACAATGACCCAACATTTGGAAACAGCTGATGAAATGTAGCTGGAAAATGGCTTGAGCAGAACCTTTAATTCAACATTTCCCTCCTGTACCAAACAATAGCATAAAAAAAAAAAAAAACCCAAAATAAAAAACTCCAAACCCAAACAAACAAACCCCACAAAAAACCAAACCAAAACAAAACAAACAAACCAGGATTAATTTCCCAGAGCAGCTGTGGCTGCCCCTGGATCCCTGGCAGTGCCCAAGGCCAGGCTGGACACCGGGGCTGGAGCAGCCTGGGACAGTGGGAGGTGTCCCTGGGACAGGGGGAGGTGTCCCTGGGACAGGGGGAGGTGTCCCTGGGGCAGGGGGAGGTGTCCCTGGGACAGGGGGAGGTGTCCCTGGGACAGTGGGAGGTGTCCCTGCCATGGCAGGGGTGGCACTGGCTGGGATTTAAGTCTCTTCCAACCCCAACCATTCTGAGATTCTGTGACCTCAGACTGATAACTCAGGTGAGAGGGAGGCACCTGGAGGGGAAAGAGGCACAACTTTAGGTGCAGGTAAGTGCCAGCACTGGAGCTGGGGGACACCACCAGCTGGGGGGACTCTCCTGCAGCAGAAAATTCTGTGTGAGCACCCCTGGCTCTCCCTGGGAGCTTGGACTTCCCTGGGCTGAGAGAGAGAAACAGGAAAGGCAGAAAAGCTGACAGCCCATGGGCAGACTCTGATTCTTGTGCTGATGTTTTGCACCTCCAAGGAGCAGAAAACTTGGTTTTCCTGGCAGAGGGTGTTGCCTGGGAAGGCTGCCCTGGAAACAGAGACTGGGCAGAATAAAAGGATAAAAGGGATTTATTGCAAGGATCCAGCCTGGGCAGTGCAGGAACCCCTTGGGGCTGCACCCAAGTCAAACCCACACATGGGCACAAAATGGATCCTGGGCACGAGGTCTCACACTTTGATAGGTTTGGGTCCATCAGCAGATTGGAGTGAATTGTCCAATTCCAGCTGCAGCTGATGAAGCTCCATCCTCCTTGTTCCCTCTCTTCCTTCACTGTTGTTTCCACTCTTGGGCCTCAAATTTGTGCTTGGTGCCCAGCTGGAAAGGAATTGTTTTGTGTCCCTGCTCTGTGCAGAGAGCTCCCCAACCCTGAATGTGAAACCCAGAACTGCCCACTGAACCAGCACAGAGTCTGAAAAATAGAAAAGCTCAAACTGAAGCCATCAAGGGGGCTTTGTGTGCCCAGAGCAGAAGTTGTGCCCAGGCCCAGCTGGGCAGTGCTGCACGCTCAGAACATGCAGCTGCAGCCAGAGGGAGTGGGATTGAAATGGGAGGTAGGGGAGCAGCTGCAGCCTTCTCCCTGCCTTCCCCACACCCAGAGAGATCCCAAAATCTGTATTTCCATACAGCCTCCTTGCAAACCAAGCTTTTCCTTTCCAATTTAGCACTGTGAATATTTACTGACTGCTCTGGCAGGTTCGAGTGTCCCCTGGGAATCCCGTCTGTGATCAAGGCACCAAATCCAACCCGTGGGTATTGCACAGCAGCACAAGCCTGCAGAGGCACAGCCAAGCCATTTGCATTTCCTGTGGCTTCTCACAGAGACTGACAGCCCGAGCGAGGCCAGGGATGCTTCCAGCAGCCTGGGGGAAGGGTCCTGGAGGAGCAGGATCCAGCTGGGGATGCTGCTGGAGTCCCCAGCTGTGCAGGAGCAGCTTCCTGGGAGATTCCTGGGAATGCTGGCACTGCCAGAGTGCAGCCATCAGGGGAGAAAATGCTCTGGGAATATGGAGGGAGAGCTTGGCTGAGGTGTTCACAGAATCCCAGGATCCCTGAGGTTGGAAAAGCCCTCCAAGATCAGAGCCCAGCTGTGCCCTGTGCCCACCCTGTCCCCAGCCCAGAGCTCTGAGTGCCACCTCCAGGAATTCCTGGGACACCTCCAGGGCTGGGCACTCCAACCCTTCCCGAGCAGTTCCAATCCCCTTCCATGGGGAAATTCCCCCGATGTCCACCCTGAGCCTCCCCTGTTCTATTCACTGCCATCCACAGCCCCAAATTTCAGAGCAAGCCCCAGAGCCCAAGTGCTGCAGGTCAGACACAACAGATCCCACAATCCTGGAGTGGTTTGGGCAGGAAGGAATTAAATCCCATCCCATCCCACCCTCTGCCATGGGCAGGGACACCTTCCACTATCCCAGAGTGCTCCAAGCCCCCTCCAACCTGGCCTGGAACATTCCAGGGATCCAGAGGCAGCCACAGCTGCTCTGAGAGACCTGGAACAGCTCTGACAGGAGCTGAGAGCAACAAACAAGTTTCACACACAAATCAAATTTCCTGAACAATGTGCTCCAGCAGCTCGACTGAGGGCAGCCAGTGGGAAATGCTGCACCTTGGGGAAGCAGCAGGAATGTGTTCCAATGGACTCATTGCTATCAACAACGTGTGGGGAATTATCTCTCTTAAGGTAGCAGCACATGCAGAGCTGTCCCCAATTGTAAAGGCTGAAATATAGCAGCAATCTACAGCCATAAGGTGAGATTTCCATCTTTATACGACATGAAAAATGTGCCAGACACAGGTTTGCCCATAAACAAAATTGCTTTTTTTTCAGCTCTGCCTTTAATGTGAAATATCAATCTTTTGGTGGCTTTTATTACAGAGAATTTAGCTTTTGTTTTTGACAGATGGCTCGCACTCAGTCCAGAGTACAACTGTATATCATCCCCGTTATAGACACATCTGAATTGCAGAACATATATTTTAAAAAGGCAGTAATAAATGGCAAAATACCACCTGGCAAAGCGAGGGCACTCAGAGAGAGCCCACTTGGCTGTGGATTTAAAAGTGAAGAGTTTTGTCAGCTCCGAGCCTCTCAGCATGGTTTGTGTCCACATTACAACATCCCCTCTCTTGGCATCCTGCTGCTGCCCCACTGCAGCACAACCCAAACCAACAGAAATATGATTTAAGGCCAGGTTGCAGAGGCTGGTGGGAGGAAACCACATAAATTTCAATGATCACAGGTTTTCTTCAAGTTCTGTCAGGTTCACTGAAGTTTTCCAAAGAACTGATCCAAACCTATGAGCCCTCACCCTTCCCAACCCTGTCTATAATTTTAATTTAAATGAACTTGAAACAATTTTCTCACAGACCTGTTTAATCTATTTCATGTTCAAAACCAGAGAGAGGCTATTTCCTTAAAGAGTAGCTGTTAATCACATTTTCTATCCCATTAACTCACCCACCCCTTCAGCTTTTGTTCCCTTTTACACCACCCACTCCAAAATCCAGATGTTCAGCTCCACACCTGCCTGGGTCTTGCCTTCCTCACAGTCCCTGAGGGTGAAGGGGCTCCTGCTCTTTAGATGGGAGATTGGGAATTGGGAATTCCTGGCTGGGCTGGAATTGCCAGAGCAGCTGTGGCTGCCCCTGGATCCCTGGCAGTGCCCAAGGTTGGACATTGGGGCTGGAGCAGCCTGGGACAGGGGGAGGTGTCCCTGGGACAGGAGGAGGTGTCCCTGGGACAGGGGGAGGGGTCCCTGGGACAGGGGGAGGTGTCCCTGCCATGGCAGGGGTGGCATTGGGTGGGATTTAAGGTCCCTTTAACCCAACCCATTCCAGGATTCCCTGATTTAGGAGCACTTTTCCAGGAGCTGTTTGACTCCTGGGGAGGAGGCAGCGGGAGGGGAGGGAGGTGTGTGCTTGGGACCCCTCGGGGCTGTGCACACAAATCATTCTCTGGAGCTGAAGTGCTCTGGAAAGAGGCAGAACCAGGGACAGAAATGTGCCCAGCTCAGTCAGTGAGGAGTGAAGTGCTCTGGAAAGAGGCAGAACCAGGGACAGAAATGTGCCCAGCTCAGTCAGTGAGGAGTGAAGTGCTCTGGAAAGAGGCAGAACCAGGGACAGAAATGTGCCCAGCTCAGTCAGTGAGGAGTGAGCTGCTCTGGAAAGAGGCAGAACCAGGGACAGAAATGTGCCCAGCTCAGTCAGTGAGGAGTGAAGTGCTCAGTCAGTGGAAGGACTGGCTCAGGAGCACGGGCAGGAATCAGGGATGCAGCTGCCAGCCCTGTTTGTTCAGTAACCCAGCCCAGCCCTGCCTGCTGCTCTGCAGCCCTCCAGAGCCCCCGTTCCAGCAGCACTCCCCGCTGCTGCTCTGCCACATAATCAGCGTTTATTACCAGCTCCCAGCCGCCCCTGTAATCAGGCACTGAATTTACAATTTCCCAGGTAGCTGCACAAAAATATTAAGTACAGTTAAGGCTCTGTTTGAAATAACAAAACCAGCTGCCTTTAAAAAACCTTGGTATTTAAAACCTTTACATTCCACACACAACCTGAGGCAGTTGTGTGGCAAAAATGAGTGTTTAGAACATAAATGGCTGTGATGAATCCATCAGGAATGATTCATTCCCTTTGCTATTCAGAACAGAGGTTCAAGGCCCTGAATTAAAATCAAATAACACCCATTTCATCCATTCCTGCTTGGCTGTTTGTTCCAGTCACGTGTGCAGGTCACTTTTATATTTTTAATTTGCCCGCTCCGTGTGGATGACCTGGGCACGAAGTTGGACATCCTGGACACCCAGCACGGCCTCCTGAATTCCAGGAGCAGTTCCCACAGCAGACTGCAGCTGGTACAGGAGGTTTTTCCTGGATGGACCAGGCAGGGAAGGGCTGGAGGGTGCCCAGGAAGGGGAGGCGAGGGAAGAAACCACAGCCAGAGCTCCAGGAGCGTTTGGACACTGCTCCAGGGATCCCAGGGTGGGATTGTTGGGGTGTCTGTGCAGGACAGGGGCTGGGATGATCCTCAGGACCCCTTCCAGCTCAGGATTCCATGATTCTATGATCTCTTCCCACCATGATGAGACAGGAGACTCCACAGTTTTCAATTTGCAAAGAAAATGGAAGAAGTCCAGGTGAAAATTTAAAAAACATTAAGTGGGTTCATGAGCAAGGCCTGAGAAATTCCCTCTCCAAACCAGTCCCAAGAAGGCACAGAATGGCAGAAAGAGGGGGAATGGCCTGAAGCTGAAGGAGGGCAGGGATGGATGGATATTGGGAATTGGGAATTCCTGGCTGGGCTGGAATTCCCAGAGCAGCTGTGGCTGCCCCTGGATCCCTGGCAGTGCCCAAGGCCAGGCTGGGCACTGGGGTTGGACACCCTGGGACAGGGGGAGGTGTCCCTGGGACAGTGGGAGGTGTCCCTGGGACAGGGGGAGGTGTCCCTGGGACAGGGGGAGGTGTCCCTGCCATGGCAGGGGTGGCACTGGCTGGGACTTAAGTCCCTTCCATCCCAAATTATCCTCTAAGTGCCCTCATGGAGTCAGCACCCCAATCCAACCCCTGGACTTGCTCCACCTCATCAGGAGTGGTGATGAAATCAGAGACTGAGCACCTGATGGCCCAGGTTTGTCCAGGCCCACCTGGAACAACACATCCCACTGTCTCGTGCCACTGCTTCCTTCACATCTTTCTTCAGGCACGATTTTTAAGCATTTTGTTGATTCCTGAGTACAAAAGAATAATCTTTGGTTAAAAAATCTATAAAAAATTATCCCAAAAGCACAAGGGGAACCCTGCAGGGCAGTGGGTGGTTATGGATACACAACACATCCCCCAGCCCACAGCCCTGGTGGGATCCCTCTCCAGATCCATCAGCATAGCAGGAACGACTTCAGCAGCTTTTCTCTCACTCACATTGTTAGAACAAAGCCCTTGAGTTAGAATAAAGTCCTGAAGAACCCCCTTAGTGCTGCAGCTTTTGTAGCACAGGCTGAGTGTGCACGCAGGGCTATTTATTCTCCTCTATAATTGATATAATTCTCTAACCTGTTTAATTCATCCAGGGGTGTCAGGAATTGACTGCAGTTATCCCATTTCCTGGATGCACATCCAGTGGTTGCTCTCTCCTTGCCCCGTGGCACACCCAGGCTTTCATTAAAACCTGAATATTAGAACAAAAGTGATCCTGCTGCAAATCCTGACCCTCTGCCATCCCTTCCTTTCCTTGGTCTTAGCCTGAAGTTAAGGAATTGAGAGTTCAGCACCTGCAGCACAGCTCTGTGAAACCCTGGAGAAGTGATTCCACACTGGGAGTAAGAACCATGGCATGGATTGGGTTAAAGGGACCTTAAATGCCAGCCAGTGCCAGCCCTGCCATGGCAGGGACACCTCCCCCTGTCCCAGGCTGCTCCAAGCCCAATGCCCAGCCTGACCTTGGGCACTGCCAGGGATCCAGGGGCAGCCACAGCTGCTCTGGGAATTCCAGCCCAGCCAGGAATTCCCAATTCCCAACATCCCATCCAAGGAGCAGCAGCATCCCCAGCAATTCCAGGCTGACTGGGATTCTCTCCATCTCCCACACCTGCCCCTTCTCTCCCAGTCCAAGCTCCCAGTGCAAACCACACCAGGAGCAGCAGAACCAGCAGTCTCCACTGGACTCTCGAGATTCATTCAGGCCACGCAGGAAAATCTGAACCTACACCAGGATGGAGCTGAAAATCAGGAGGGGAGGGCTCCGGGAAAGTCAGGCTTCCCCAGAACCCCCCCATTTACTGATGGGGAATTTCCTGCCAGCCCAGCTGAAGGCAGTCCACACCAGCTCTGATCTGAGTCCTTTCTGGTGGAGATTGACTTAGTGGCACAATAAATTTAAGGAAAATGCTTCCTCCAGCTCTGTCCAGCCCTCATTTCCCAGCTGCCAGGGAGAGGGAATTGAATTTCACACCCACAGAGTGGACATGAGCAAAAGCTTGAGCAGGGAGAGGGGATCATTTCTGGATTTAAATGATGTTCTGTGATCTCGGGCTTAATGAGTGGAAAGGCCAACATACATAATGCAGAAAAATGTTCTAAATTATCGCTGTCTTCAAGGGAACGTTATAGAATTAAAAAATCCATGTTCAGTAATTATTAGAACAGGGTTAATTAAGCAGCCTGATGCCCCAAATCTCTGTGCAGCAGCCAGCCCTGACCACTCACCCAGATTTCCACTTCCAAACAGGAAATAACACTTTTCCATGGATAATTTTACCCAAAGCTTTCCTGGAGGCGTAGCAGTTCCGTCCTCTCCGTGTTTATTTAAATCACCCACCTTTGTGCCATCTCCCCTGATGAGGGAGGTGGATCTGATCCTTCTCAAACATCTAAAATCAAGGTTTCTGTTATTTTTTCCAAAGCTCCCCAGCCTCCACCCAACATCAAATGGAGTTAGGAGGTGCTTCCAGGAGCAGGAGGGGGTGGCTCAGTGGAGACAAATTGGGATAAATCAGATTATCCATCATCCCAAGCCAATGAAAGAAAACACTGGGAGCTTTCTCCTCTCGGTGAGGAATCAGGAGCTGAGGTGTCACCCTCAGGCATCACCTCCTCTTGTAGAAACCAGTTAAATTTAATGTCAAATGGAAAATTGGATCAATAAAAAGCAGTGCCTGAGCTGTGCTGCAGTGACACGTGGGAAGCAGAGAGATTGTGGGACCAGAAGCCTCTGCAGAGAGAGGAGATGTCAAAACCCTTAATTTAATTGGGAGAGGGAAAAAGTAAAGGCTGCAGTGCTCTGTCACAGCTCTCCTGGTTATTAGGAATGAGGCTGGGAGAAGCAGCAGCACCAAGGTGGCTGGAGGGGGTTTGTTCCAGCACTGGGGTTGTTTGTCCTGCTCCAGCTGGGAATCTCAAACCCGGAGGTGACACCAGCTGGGTGCTGATCACCCTGAGGGGAGATGCTCCAGAAATCCCACCCGAGGTGGCAGCGCCCCAGGCAAGATCTGTCATCACAATCAGGTTTATTTTCAGGTTTATTTTCAGGTTTATCTTCCCAAACCCACTGGCTTTTCCTCATTTTTTATTATTCACCAACCTTTGCCCACAGGGCAATGAGACACAAACTGATCCCTCAGAGCTGTGGCGCCAACAGCACTCGAGGGTTTCACTCCCTGTGGAAAAAAAAAGGAATTTTAATTTGGAGCAGTCAGTGGTCACTCCTGGTCAGGAAACCAGCTCCAGGAGGAAGCCAACGAGCAGCTGGATAGGATTTGAGAAATAAAGACACAGCTTTTAGGGGAAATGCAGCCCTGGATTTTGCAGTGTCACTTTGGTTCAGCTTTGGGAAGGAGGAGTGGAATTCAACCCCAGCCCTCCTCAGGGAAGCTGTTCCCTTCTTCAAAAGGCAGAAAAATTCCTTCCTGAAATGCCCTCCCTCTGCAAAGAAATACAGATTAATGAAATAAAGATATAAGATATAAATATCAAGAAATATATAAGAAATAAAGATAAAGATATAAAGATATTTGTAAGATATAAAGATAAAGAAATACAGGATTTTAGACTGAAAGTTTTATTTATTTCCAGGGATGGGGCAGCCACAGCTTCTCTGGGCAAGCTCTGCCAGGGCCTCACCACCCTCAGAGCCAAGAATTCCTTCTGTAGAAAAGATTCCTTCTTTTCAAAGACTTGCAAATATTTCACACACACCATTGCCCTTTCCCCTTCCACACTCCACAGCTCCAAGTGCTGTTTGATTTTTTCCATAATACGACTTAATACTCGGGCTCAATGGTTTGGGGTTTTTTTCCGAGTCATGTAATCCCCTCAGCTTAGCTATTTAATTAAAAAAAGAGAAGAAAGCAAATATCTGAGCTGCAAGAGGTTGCAGGCTGCACTGACTCCGTGTGGAATGGTGTTACCTTGGAAAGAGCAGGGAATTCTCTGTGCCACTGACTGGAAATATTCCCCCTCCTGCCAGGCCTGCTCCCTCTTCCTCCGAGGGAAAACTCAGAGCAGCTGAAAAATTTCATGCCCCTGAAACACCCAAACAGCAGCTGGGAACTTGGGGGTCTGGGAGTGGGGAAAACCACACAGATTTCTGGGCAAAGCCACGGATTTATGGGAATAGCCACAGATTCATGGGAAAAGACACAGATTTATGGAAAATCCCCAGATTTCCGGGAATAGCCACAGATTTATGGGAAAGCCATAGATTTCTGGGAATAGCCACAGATTTATGGGAAAGCCACAGATTTATGGGAATAGCCACAGATTTCTGGGAATATCCAGAGATTTATGAGAATGGTCACAGATTTCTGGGCAAAGCCATAGATTTCTGGGAATATCCACAGATTTATGGGAAAGCCATAGATTTCTGGGAATAGCCACAGATTTCTGGGAAAGCCATGGATTTGTGGAGAAAGCCACAGATTTATGGGAAAGCCACAGATTTATGGG
>VXBQ01008085.1:23364-39370 GCA_013400175.1 Phainopepla nitens | reverse complement strand
CCCAGTGTGTGCTCTGGTGTCCCCAGTGTGTGCTCTGGTGTCCCAGTGTGTGCTCTGGTGTCCCCAGTGTGTGCTCTGGTGTCCCAGTGTGTGCTCTGGTGTCCCCACTGTATGCTCTGGTGTCCCCAGTGTGTGCTCTGGTGTCCCAGTGTGTGCTCTGGTGTCCCAGTGTGTGCTCTGGTGTCCCCAGTGTGTGCTCTGGCCCGGGTCCAGGAGAGCAGCCAGGCTTGGGAGGATGGGGAGATCGATGGGATTCGCTGGATAAATCCCTCAGCTCTGTGCTCAGCTCTGTGCTCAGCTCTGTTTGGGTGCTGATTAACTGCAGAGGGGCACGGAGCTGTGTGACAGCCTCGGCAATTAGCGGGGCTGAGAGGGATTGCAGAGAGCCTCCCTAATTTATCTGGGAGCTGGATTAAAGCAGGGAGGAGAGATGTGCTGAGGCAGCAGGCCCTGTGTCATCCCAGCCCCGCTCCAAGATGGATATCAGAACTTCCCTGGGCTGCTTCAAAGGGAGCTCAGCTGAAATCTGCCTCAGTGACACCAGATTGGCACCAGGAACCCGTGGGGCAGGGACACACTTGGGGTCTGCCTTGGATGACTGCAGGGAACTCACGCCTGGTGCCAGGGCTGGGGTCCCAGGGACAGGTGCCACCCTCACCCCAACGCCACCCTGAGCCTCCCAGGAGCACACTGGGTGTTATTTCTGTGGGGAAAACACTGGAATCCCAGCCCTGGAGGAGCAGGGGTGACACCAACCTTACCGCTCCCTGCAATTAATTCTCACGGAGCTTTGCAAAAAGCTGGATTTTATTGATTTCCAGCGGTGGCCAATCCACCAGAACCCTTGTAAAGATGTAGAATTCAGCAGCTGCAGTGCCTGCCAGGTGCTGCTGAAAGCTGCCTGCGCTTAGAGGACACGTTCATTTCAGGATTTTCCCTCCCAATTTGTCCAAAACTGAGACAAATATCAGAAAAGGCCCTGGCTCACAGCAGAGGGAAAAGGGCTGGGAATACATCCCTTAGGAAGGGAAGGAGGGTGAACAGAGATGGGTTATGGAGAGAAATTCCTCCCTGGGAGGGTGGGCAAACCCTGGCACAACTGTGGCTGCCCCTGGATCCCTGGCAGTGCCCAAGGCCAGGCTGGACACTGGGGCTGGAGCAGCCTGGGACAGTGGGAGGTGTCCCTGGGACAGGGGGAGGTGTTCCTGGGACAGTGGGAGGTGGCCCTGGGGGAGGGGGAGGTGTCCCTGGGACAGTGGGAGGGGTCCCTGGGACAGTGGGAGGTGTCCCTGGGACACTGGGAGGGGTCCCTGCCATGGCAGGGCTGGCACTGGGTGGGATTTGGGGTCCATTTAACCCAAACCATTCCAGGATTGTGTGATTTTCTGCTGTTATGAAAGGATGCTGAGTTCAGGAGAGAGTTAAGGAATACTCTGAGCCTTGCTCCGTGTTCCTGCAGAAGTGGGATTGCTGACACTCCAGAGTGTTCCCACCTGGGAGACAAATGTCTGAGATCTGCTGGCTGAGGCTGGAAAGGGGCGAGTTCAGATCAGGAGCAGGAAATCACTGCAGGTCCTCACACACCAAAACCAGCCCAGCTGAGCACGAGGTGACACAAATCCCCCACAGGTTCTCATTTCTCTGCCATGCCTTCGATCCCCTACAGCCAACGGGCGCATTTATCTGCATTTCCAGGATGCAGAGGGGCACAGCCCAGCTTGGGCAGATCCCCTGGGATGAGGGCGCCCCAAGGAGGAACCCTGGGCTGCTCAGGAGCACAGAGCCCATGGGGGGGATTCCCTGCAGGCCTGCCAGGGCCAGGCAGGGCAGGTGTGCTGGGATCACATCCCTGCCGTGGATTCTCTGCCTCCAGCAGGAGCACGGAGGAGCCCAGTGAGGGAGAAAAGGAGACTCAGGGCTGACCTCAGCACTCTCTAAACTCCCTGCAGGGTGCCTGTGCTCAGCTGGCCTTGGGCTCTGTCTCCAGGCAGCACTGACACAACGAGGGGACACAGCCTCAGGCTGCACCAAGGGAAATCCAGGTTGGATATTGGGAAGAAGTTCTTCCCAGCAAGGGTGATAAAGTTCTGGAATGGCTGCTGGGGAGGTGCTGGAGTCACCGTCCCTGGATGTGTTTAACAAAGCCTGGATGTGGCACTGGGTGCCAGGGTTTGGGTGAGGAGTTGGGCACGGGCTGGACTCGATGATCTTGGAGATCTCTCACAGCCTGGGCATTCTGTGATCTGTGACTGCCCCAGTTCCCAGCTGGACACTGGAGATGTGGCCTTGGGGACACCACAGGGGCAGGGTGGCCCAGGCCCTGCCCAAGGGGTCCATGTGCACCCACGGGGCTGGCAGCAGGAATGGGATAAATCCCACCCTGCTCTCTCCTCCCTGCATCTCTGCTGCTTCCAATCTCCATGGCAACCACCCCACTCAAATTGTCTAATGGCAGCGAGAAACTGGAGCCTGCCTGGGAAATTCTCCTGGAATCCTTCCTGCTCGCCCAGTTTGCTCCATTCCACTGTGTGAGAACTCCTCCTGCTCGTGCAGGGACGTGCTGGCTGTGGGGGCTGTGGCTTGGCTGATTTCCCTGTTCCAAACCTGGCTGAATTCTGAACACCCCGAGTGCTCGCAGGCACGAGAAATGCAGGTTTTATTTAGGTCATTACAGAAAGCCTCTATTAATTCACCTGGAGAGGAGTGCTAAATGGAAGAATGGAAATACGGCTCTTGGCTGCCTGGCTCTGCTCACAGAACAGGTCATTGCTTGTGCCACGGATTGTTAGAAGGAAAATCAGCTGTTGAAAATGTCTCTTATTGTTTCTTGGCTGTCCCCAGGGCTCCAGCACACACTGAACGTGCCCTGGGACTCCCGGAGTGTCCCACACGGAGATGGATGACAGATCATGGATCGTGGGATCACTGGGATGGAGAAGCTCTCTGGGAGCACCAGGCCCAGCCATCCCCCTGCACTGCCATGTCCCCAAGTGCCACAGCAAGGTGAGATGGCCCTGCAGCCCCTCCTGGCTGGGCAGACCCTTCCTGGGATCAGAGGTCCTGGCACGAGTTCCTGGTTTCCATTTTCCAAATATTCCTGCTTGAAGCACCAAAGCCACGGAATTTCCCTTCACAGCTCCTTTACCCCCTGGACAATTCAGCCCCCCAAAGGCTGGGGACTTTCCTGGAAGCACAGCAGGTCCCCCTTTGCTGCTCCACCCGAGGCTCCGTCTCTCCTGTGGGAAGTGAGAGCCAGCAGGCAAATCTGAAATCAATTTCCTATTTGCTGGTGCATGGCTGGGTTCTGTTTGTGCCTCGAGAGGCAGGCAGGAATCAGGTTTGTCTCCATGTTTAGATAAATTAGTGGGGAGTGTGGAGCAGGACAGGAGTGGCAGTGCCACAGCTCTGGACACAGAACCTTCGGCCACCGAGGCGGCCACAGGTCCAGCTTCAAATCTGAGAATTTCAAAGATCCTCAAGGCACCCGAAGGCAGAAGGAATTAAACACTTGTTAAATACCTGGCCTTTGGGAAGGGTGATGAGCTGATGGCTCTGAATTCCCCCTGTGGATGGAGAGCAAGGCCCAGCTCAGGCTCTCCCAAGGCCAACTCGGCGCTTTGGATGTGGAAGCGACATCAAAAGAGATGAAATAAATAAAAGCCAGAGGAGGTTGGACACTGGGGAAATTCCTGCCTGGAAAGGGCTGTCCAGCCCTGGCCCAGCTGCCCAGGGCAGGGCTGGAGTCCCCATCCCTCGAGGGATTTCAAAGCTTGGTTTTATGTTAATGTTTTAATGAATGCCAGAAACTTTCTGCTGCTTCTCAGCCCGAGCTTATCCATGGACACTTGAAACCCTCTTGTCCTCGTGGCACTTGGGGACACGGGCAGTGTGGCCCTGGCAGGGCTGGGGAAGGGCTGGGCTGGATGATCTTACAGGGATTTTCCAGCCTAAAAACAGTTCTGTGGTTCTGTAAATCCCAAGCCCCGTGAGAATAATGACGGTGGGACAATGACTGACTTTGCTTGCTGAGGGGACTCCTGAGCCCAGAGCTTCCCCGGGGTCCTGCTGCAGCACCCAGAGCCTGTGCCACCAAAATCCAGGGTGGGGAGCAAACAGGAGTGGCCCTGGGCTCAGAGGGAGAGCTGCCAGCTGCTGGGAGGGTGATTCCATGGGAGTGGGGAGCACAGGGCAGCCTCCCTGCTGCACAGCAGCTCCACAGCTGGAGCGGGAATCCAGGAGGGGAAAAGCACTGCTGAGGTGTTTTTTCTGCTGTCAGAGCAAAAGGGAGCCAGCCCTGCTCATTGCTGGAGCCTGCTGAACAGAAAACAAGGCTTTAAGCCTGAAGTAGTCTTTTTTAAACTCTATTTATATTTTATTTTCCATGGAGTCTCTTTGAAATCCTGTGGCACACAGGCTGGGAACACGAGAGACCTCGGGGGGTGGCACAGCCAGCTCCACAATGAGCTGCTCTGAGCACATTCCTCAGGAATTTTAGAGAGGTGTAAGGCAGAAGTTCTCTCTTTTTAAGCTTCCTTCCAGTGCTTTCAGACATGGACTCACCTTTCCCCTCAGAAGATTCCTCCAACCCTCCCTGGGCAGCTCCAATCCCTGCCCACCCTTTCCATGGGGAAATTCCTGCTGTGCCCACCCTGAGCCTGCCCTGGCCCAGCTGGAGTGGAAGTTTGAGAAGAATCGCAAACATTTGACCAGGTTTAGATGTTTTTTGTGCAGATGTGAGCCCAGAAGTGGTTTCTCCAGATGTTCCTCTCACCCTTGGGAGCTGCAGCTCTGAGGGACTCTCAGGGAGGGCTCCTGGGGTTTGCTCCTCCTTGGATAATGTTCTTTGCCTTGGAAGTTGGAGTTTATTACCCACAACTAAGAGAAAAACCAGCAAACAGGAGAGGTATCCATCACGTGTCCATCACATCTCTTTAAGCCCCATTCTCCTCTCATTCCCAGCAAATAACCCACAAAATTATGTGAAAAATAAAACCCCATCATAATAAAAATGACTTTTTAGGCAGTTGGCAAAGCAAATTTCCAGGCAAGAAAAATAGAAGCCTGGGAAATAACTCAATATTCAAGATACTAGACCATCTTCATCAGCCTGTGTTTCCAGATTAAGTTGTCAATGGAAAATCTTGATTTAAGGCTTTTTTTCAGAAGTGCTGTGACTTAGATATTGAAATTTCTCAGCAAATAAAGTCGTACACAGGGATAAATCAGCCCCTTCTCTCAAAACATTTGCTCAGGGATTTAATTTGAAAGCTGAATAGCTTATGGCATTTATTATCAGCTCATTGAATGACAAGTTTAAACTTCAGTTAAATATTCAGCCTGCTTTTAATGTGACATTTTCGCTGCTCGTGTGCAGCAAAGTCTATTTATTATTCCCAGAATAAAGTTCAAATATGGGGAAAACAAGCCCAGGAAGAAGAAGTGGAATATTGAGGAGTGATGAGTTTATTTTAACTGCTCTGCCAGCTACTTTTAAGAACAATTACTCACTAAAATTTTGGAAAATTTTGCTGAATTGGGGCATGGAGGGTCTTTAGGATGGGGTTGGAATTTCCCCAGGCCCCCATGGCTGTTCCTGCCCTGTCAATCCCCTGTGAGAAGGATCCATCCAGAATATTTCATGTATTCCCATGGGATCACATCCTAGGGTGGTTCTCACAAGCTGCTAAACTTCAAACAAGCACATCTTTTTCATTCCATTCAAAACCACATCCTTCTCCTGTCAGGATTTATGCTTTATTTTAATGAATGTCAGAAACTTCCTCCTGCTTTCCAGCCTGAGCTTATCCCTGGACGCTGGCAATGCTCTTGTCCTTAAGGCAGCCCTGTCCCTCGGGATAAATCCTTCCCTGGTGCCCAGCCCCGT
This sequence comes from Phainopepla nitens, assembly GCA_013400175.1. Classification (NCBI taxonomy): domain Eukaryota; kingdom Metazoa; phylum Chordata; class Aves; order Passeriformes; family Bombycillidae; genus Phainopepla; species Phainopepla nitens. The sequence goes on along the minus strand of VXBQ01008085.1, from coordinate 33,486 downwards.
GTTTCTCCAAGGCAATCCTACCCCTCCCAGCTCCCACTTGCCTCATCCCACTGATCCCCACTTCTGCCCCAGGGGAGAAGCTCAGTTTGGGTTTGGTTTGGGCAGAATTAACTTGAGCTGGGCACGAGGAGGACGCCAAAAGCTGCTGGGCACCCGAGCTCCTCCCNTCAGCAACCCTGAATATGAAACCCAGAACTGCACACTGAACCAGCACAGAGTCTGGAAAATAGAAAAGCTAAAACTGAAGGCACCACTGGGACATAGTTTTCATGGAATTCTGGAATGATTTGGGTTGGAAGGGACCTCCAATCCTGTTTATTCCACCCCCTGCCATGGCAGGGACACCTCCCACTGTCCCAGGCTGCTCCAAGCCCAATGTCCTTGGGCACTTCAGGGACCCAGGGGCAGCCCCTCTCCTCCCCTGCTCTGTGTTTGAGGCGTTCTGCACACTCCCAGCACATTCCCACATCCACCTCCCACCCACAAAACAGGGGACAAATCAATAAATTACCGAATAAATCAATACATTACCGGATAAATCAATAAATTACCAAATAAATCAATAAATCACCGTGCAGGGCCCCAGCTGTCTGTGCCCACCCCCAGCCCTGCATTTCTGAGCTCAGGCTCTGCCTCTCTGAGGCTCCCTCCTCTCCCTCCTGATGAAAGCCGCTGAACTCCGGTGTTATCTGCGGAACACACACGGATAAAAACCGAAATAAGCCCCGGCAGCCAGGCTGGGAGCATTGAAAATAGAAATCTGAAAGCTTTTTACTGAAGCAAGCCCATGAATAACAGCCACTGCACGTCGCTGGGAAGAAGTGTTATCCCTGGAAATGAACTTCCCTGGCTGACAAGCTCCGAGGGGCCCTCGGCGCCGCCAGAGCCCCGGGGAAGGATGTACTTGGAACTGCAGGAGCTGTGTCACCTGTCAGCCCTCACAAGGCAGTGCAGTGGTGAATTTCAAGTTGGTTTTGATTCTCTGGGCTGTTGAGGAAGGCTTGGAGCAGTTTGTTTGTTTGTTTGTCACGGGCATTGTCGCGGGCTGTGTCACCGGCGCTGTGCCACAGCCAGGAGGCTGCTGGCCCCTGGGCTCCCCAGAGGAGAAGCAATTCCTCTCAGCCACAAGGAAAACCACTTAAAAATGTAAATTATTTGCATTTATCCCGTTTAAATGCTGCATTGGAACACAATGTTGCACATAATCCCAGGAAAGAACAGGTTAAATTAGAAGGAAAAAAGGTAATGGAAAAAAGAGGGAGAAAATATCGCCACCACTCATTTTCTTACATTAAATATCTGCCTCCAGATATATTCAATATCCAGATTTCAGGAAGAGCTAAAAGTGGTTTACTCTGCTCATCTATAACATAAAAAGTCTTCCTGATGGATCCAAAAAATATAGGATGGGACATCCTTGTCCTGATAGCTGGCTGTGGCTCTGGAGCAGGGACAGGGACAGGGACAGGGACAGGGACAGGGACAGGGACAGGGACAGGGACAGGGACAGGGTGGCCTGTCCCAGGGACAGAACCTCTGCTCAGTGTCATGGCAAGAACACCCAGGGAGCTCAGGGAACGGTTCTGGGATCAGGAGCTGATCCCTCTCTCCACTGGCTTTCATCTGAAGAGCTCCAGAGTGAGAAAAGCTTGGAGGTGTTAATTGTCCTGCCCAGCCCTGGGATGCTGGTTGGGTCAGTCCCATGGCCTGCTCAGTCCCAGAGCCTGTGATGCTCCTTTAATCACCAGACAACTCATTAAAAGGGGTAATTACTGCTCCAGAGTGGGAGAAATAGAGCCTCGGTGGGGCAGCAGCCCGTGGTTAATGTCCCAGCACCACCCTGAGTCCTTGGGCTCCTGATCCGGGGATTTGCTGGCCCTTGGAGCAGCAGAAAGGATCCCAAATTCCAGCAGGGAGCTCCAGTGAGTTATCCATGAAATGGTCTCTTCCCACCTGGGCCTGGTACCCCACTTCCCTCGGGAAATGCTGCACAAGGAGCAGGGGCATCACTGCCGAGGGATTCCTCGGTGCCACGGCCCTGTCCTGTGTGGGGACAAGCTGGGGACAAGGTCCCCAGCCCAGCTGGTGGCAGGTCCCTGCAGGGGACTTGTGGATCTGCTCACCCTCACTCGCTGCAATCACAGTCCCACATCTCTTGTATTTCCCAAACAAAAAACCAAAAAAATCCAGCTGCCTATTAAAGCTGAAATTAGGTATTTTGAGAGCTTTTAGATTTATACAGGCAATGCCTCAAAAGAAATGGATGGCTCCATTATAATGAGAAAGAAAGAAAAACCTTTCCCAGAGCCCATTTCAAAATAAATAATAAAAAAAAAAAGTCATTGATGTCGCCCGCTCGACAAAAAATCTAATTTAAGGTTTATGACAAACATGACAAAACAAGCACGGGCTGCTCGGGATCATTCACGAAACACAGCAATAGATGAATAAACAGCCATAAGTAATGCAGGGAAAATTTGTTAATTAAACATTTAATGTAACCGAGCTCGTGAGCCGGCTGGGGGTTTAACTGAGCTCTATTTTTAGTGCTCACTGAGCTGAGCAGCTCCTCTGCCCACGCACACAAACCACGGCCCTGCAGCTAATCGTGGGTTGGGAAGTGCTACCTGGGAATGGGGTTGGATGCAGAGCAAAAGGGGGATCTGCTGTGGGGTCATTCCTGTTAGTGGGGTCTGCTGTGGGGTTATTAGTGGGGTCTGGTGTGGGGTTATTCAGTTAGTGGGGTCTGCTGTGGGGTTATTAGTGGGGTCTGCTGTGGGGTCATTCCTGTTAGTGGGGTCTGCTGTGGGGTTATTCCTGTTAGTAGGGTCTGCTGTGGGGTTATTCCTGTTAGTAGGGTCNGGTCATTCTGTTAGTGGGGTCTGCTGTGGAGTTATTCTGTTAGTAGGGTCTGCTGTGGGATTACTTGTGGGGCCTGCTGTGGGGTTATTAGAGGGGTCTGCTGTGGGGTTATTAGTGGGGTCTGCTGTGGGGTTATTAGTGGGGTCTGCTGTGGAGTTATTCTGTTAGTAGGGTCTGCTGTGGGATTACTTGTGGGGCCTGCTGTGGGGTTATTAGAGGGGTCTGCTGTGGGGTTATTAGTGGGGTCTGCTGTGGGGTTATTCCTGCTGGTGGGGTCTGCCGTGGGGTCATTCCTGCTAGCCAGGGCTGTGTTTGGGATCTGCCTGCCCCGGGGTGTGGCAGTCCCTGCTGAGCAGCACCAGGGGCTGTGGGGACACAGCTGGGACAGCTATCCCGTGCCCACAGGGATGTGCCAGCCCTCAGGCCACTGTGCCCAGCTCATGGAGCTGGGGGAGAGGCGTGGGGCACGCCTGGGCTGATGGGGTTTGCATTCCCCAGCCGTGTGCTGGAGCCCTGCTGTCCAGGGCACGGCTGAACACCGCGGGGAGTGGGAAATGAACGCCTTGGTTTGCTTTTCCTACCGAGCTCTCTATCTCAACCCACGGATTTTCTCACTTCTACCCTCCCAAATCTCTCCCCATCCCACTGGGAGAGTGAGTGAGAGGCTGGGGGGATATTGTTTGTTTGGCAGCTGGGGTTAAAGCCCGGGGGAAATCTCTGCTCCTGCAAAAATCAGCGTCCCTGGAGCCCCACAAAGCCCTGGTCCCTTCTCTCCTTTCTCAAAAAGCACCCCCTGCTATTGGTGTTGTTTGGAGTGGAACCCCAGGGAAGGACAAATGAAAGTGTCCCTGTCCCTGTGACCCCTCACTGGTGTGGATGTTCCCTGCATGGGCCATCCCAGCAAACTGCTGCCCTGGGCTTTGAGCAAGCCTCCAAAAATCACAACTAATTTTTGGGGGAAAAGAAGAGCTGTTAGGGAAACATAAACAGTCACAGAGTGACAGCAAATACTGCCAAAAACTGCCTGGGTTTCACCAATAACTGCTGCCCAAAGCGTCGGGGGGGTTGGAACGTGCTGTGGTTTTATTTGGAGCAGGAAAAGCTCCAAGGTCCTGGCAGAGCAGCACAGAGCACCCAGCACTGGCAGGGCACAGACAGGATCCATCACAGCCCAGACAGGAGTGTCTGAACACCACAGAAAAGGAGGCAAAATGAGGAAAGGCTCGTTATTCCAAATGCCAGGCACACTCTGCTTCCTTTTCCCTGCAGCATTCCAGCCACAGCTGGAGGAGAAAAAATGGGCATTCCCAGCTGGAAGGGCCAGGGACACCCCCACATGCCCGAGCCCCCAGGGTGTGGGGCCGGGAATGTCAGAGGGATATCTAAAAATAGCTTTCTCCAGCACGCTTTCAGCATTTTGGTTATCTTTGCTGTTAGAAAATAAAGCCTGGGGGAAGAGTGGCTCCTCAGGGAGGCTCCTCAGGGAGGGCTGGGGAGCTGCAGCAGCTCCTCCAGGAGAATTCAGGGGAATCTCTGCTCTGCCAGGCTGCAGCTTCCTGGCGAGGAGGTAAATGGGTATTTATTAGCTAATGGTCACAGTGACAGTGAGTTACAAGCCAGGCAAACAAACAAAACGCAGAATTCTCCCTTTTCAATGTCAAGAACCACAGAAGAGGGAGACTGAGAAGTCTGCAATTCCCACCAGCTCCACAAGCCCCATGGTTTGGGGCTGAGTCCAGTCCCCAGGTGTGCCAACAATAAATTTTATTAAAAATCCAGCAAAGGCAGTGTGGCTGAGCCACCACCTCGTCCCCCTTCCAACAACCAGCAAGGCACCTCCGAAAGCCACCCCTTGTCTGCAAGGGCTTTATTAAAGCTGTAAGACTTTAATAAGGTCATTAAGACTTACAAGATATTGGGAAGGAATTCCTGGTTGGGAAGGGCTGGGCTGGAATTGCCAGAGCAGCTGTGGCTGCCCCTGGATCCCTGGCAGTGCCCAAGGCCAGGCTGGACACTGGGGCTGGAGCAGCCTGGGACAGTGGGAGGTGTCCCTGGGACAGTGGGAGGTGTCCCTGCCATGGCAGGGCTGGCACTGGGTCTTTAAGCCCCTTCCAACTCCAACCATTCCAGGATTCTATCTGATTCTATACAATCTAAGATGAATAAACCCATAAATAAGACTTTCTTAAGTCTCTCAGGAGCTGTGTCCCCTCCAGTGACGCAGGTGCCACAGGAATGGCCCCAAGCTCCTGGCCCAGCCACTCCCAGCAGGAGCAGCACAGGAACATCCACCACACCCCAAAATCGAGGCCCAGGCTACCAACAAACCCAGCTCTGAACACAGAGAAAGCCACCCAGGAGCCTTTAGCACGTTAAGTGCCTCGTGACAACACGCTGACACGCAGTTTATTACTTGCCAAACCCTTGGATATGCTGTTAATAAAATCCATTATGTAACAGCGGTTTATTTTTAAGGAGCTCAAGCCTCTTGCAGCAGAAACCAGAACCATTTATTCAAGTCCAAAATGGATTCAAAGGCATTCAGACTGCATGGAACAGGCTCTTTGTGCCTGATGCTCCTGCAGAAGTGCTGAGGACACTTTATCCCTGTGGAAAGGTGTCCCTGCGAGTGCTGAGGTGGCAGCCAGGGCTGGGTTATCTCTGCCTGCTCCGTGGGCAGCACAAAGGAGCCTGGAGCAGCAGCCTGAGGGCTCAGAAAGTTGGGAGGTTCAATGTGAAAGCTCAGCAAAGGGCTTTTGCCTCTTTGGGAAGCTTCCCCCAGCCTCGCAGCCCCGCTCCCTGCCCGTGCCCTGGGCTGAGATCCCATCCCTGGAAGGGTTTGTTCCTCGGAGCTGGGAGCTGATGTTTGCCCTGCTGTGCTCAGCAGTGCCCTCGAGGTGCCTGAGCAAAGCAGCCCCAGCACTCCCTCACGCCATGAAAGACACAGAATTCCTCCCTGGGTGATCCCTTTGGTGCCAGCTCACCCCATGGAGTTGGGGATCCCCTCTCACTGCTCCCAGCACATCCCCAGCGGGGTCCACGCTGAGCTCCTGCTTCCAGGAGGGCTTGGGACACCTCCCTGGGCTTTCAGGAGCTCTGGGCTCGTCCCACAGCCTCACCAAGCACAGCAGATGCTGACTTTGCCAGCAGGGATTGGATCCTGCAAGAGAATTCCCCCCAGGGAGCAGCAGGTAGGATCTGCTCCCTGCTTTAATTTCTCATTCTAATAAATTCCCTGGAAAAGTATTTAACAAATAGAGAAGATTTCCAACTGTCAAATGGCACTTGGGTGAGTTTCAGGAGCAGCAGAAAGAGAGGGATTTATGTGTGCAGATTTAAAGGGGCAGGATGCAGGGACAGCTTCAGGACCTGCCCTAAAAACACAACAAAGAGGGGAGATTTCGATTAGAAATTAGGGAGATTCTCTTCCCTGGGAGGGTGGAGGGCCCTGGCACAGGGTGCCCAGAGCAGCTGTGGCTGCCCCTGGATCCCTGGCAGTGCCCAGGGCCAGGCTGGGCACTGGGGCTGGGACACCCTGGGACAGTGGGAGGTGTCCCTGGGACAGGGGGAGGTGTCCCTGGGACAGTGGGAGGTGTCCCTGCCATGGCAGGGGTGGCACTGGCTGGGATTTAAGGTCCCTTCCCAACCCAACCCATTCCATGAGTTCAGGAATTTATACAAAAGGTTTTCCTGACACCTCAGGAGAACATCTCTGTGAAAGGCTGTGTTGAAGCACCACCAGTTTCTGGTTTAGAGCCCCAGGGTCCAGGAGCATCTTTTTTTCCCAGTCTCTGCAGCCCATCCCTGCGCCCTGTCCCTGCTCAGCTCTTTCCCCACACCAACACCTTGCACTCACCGATGGCTCATCCCTGCTGATGCCTGGAAAGGCTGACCTGGAAACAGAGACCAGGGAGAATAAAAGGATAAAAGGGATTTATTGCAAGGATCCAGCCTGGGCAGTGCAGGAACCCCTTGGGGCTGCACCCAAGTCAAACCCACAAATGGGCACAAAATGGATCCTGGGCACGAGGCCTCACACTTTGATAGGTTTGGGTCCATCAGCAGATTGGAGTGAATTGTCCAATTCCAGCTGCAGCTGATGAAGCTCCATCCTCCTTGTTCCCTCTCTTCCTTCACTGCTGTTTCCACTCTTGGGCCTCAAATCTGTGCTTGGTGCCCAGCTGGAAAGGAATTGTTTTGTGTCCCTGCTCTGTGCAGAGAGCTCAGCAACCCTGAACATGAAAGCCAGAACTGCACACTGAACCAGCACAGAGTCTGGAAAATAGAAAAGCTCAAAGTGAAGGCATCCCTGGAGCCCTCCCTTTCCCGAGGGAAGCAGGAGGAGCACAGTGGAGCTGTGCACCCGGGGAAGGCAGGGGGGGCTGGGCAGGAGGGGGGCACCCCGGGGCCGTGTCTGTGGGGTGGATCCTTCACCCCCCTGCTCTGGGGCTCCAGGGTCACTGGCACAGAGCTCCTGCTCCACCACAGCGATCTGGGAACCCTTAGGCTGGAAAAGCCCTCCCAGGCCGTGGAGTCCGACCTTTTCCCAGCACTGCCAGGGCCACCGCTGCCCCAGCTGGGCATCCCCAGTCCCCAGGCACACCAGCAGTGACCCTGCATCCGCACAGATCCAGCTCCCACAGCAATCCTGCACCCCGGGGAACACAGGGACTGGGGAGAAATGGAGTGGGTGGGCACCGAGGGCACCCCTGACTGAGGCAGGAAGCGTTTATTTGGCAACACAGAAAATTTGTGTATTAAAAACCGACTTTGGAAGAGCCAGCGAGGGCTGGGCACCCACCCCGTGCTTTTTATTAATCCTGACACCTTCCAGAGGCAAAGATCAATGGGGGTCACAGCCCTGGAGCAGCCTGGGGGCTTTCTCTGAACCTGCCAGGCTCCAGCAATAATTGTCTGCTCCATGGTCGGAAACCAAGGCAGGGAGATGAGAAATCAAGGAAAGATAATGAAACACGAAAGTGAAATAAATCTGCCTAAATTATTCAGCAGCCTTGATGAGTGCAACACTTCAGAGCACTGCAGAGAGGCTGGGCCACCTTCCCTCAGTGCCTGATGAGGAATCACAGGATCCTTTAGGAAGTTGGCTCCCTGATCCAGGATGAGAGAGCTGAGCAGATCAAAGGAGAAGGTCAGGAAAGGGAGTGCAGCCTTGGAAAACCTGGCTCTGATGGAAAAGCAGAGCCTTGGTTGATGTTTGTGGTGAACTGCAGCAGATTCTGGTCCCATCCTCTAAGAATCCTGGAATCCCTGAGGTTGGAAAAGCCCCCCCAGCCCAGGGAGTCCCAGCTGTGCCTGATGTCCACCCTGTCCCCAGCCCAGAGCTCCGAGTGCCACCTCCAGGAATTCCTGAACCCCTTCCCAGGGGCACATTTCCATGTCCCTCCTGCTGCCAGGCCCTGCACAGCCTGGCAGAGCAGCTGAGCCCATTCCCTCTGGCTCTTCCAGGGCCAGTGCTGATTTAGGATTTGCAGGTGCATTTGGGATTTTGCATTTGGGTTGAGTTCAGAAATAGGAGCAGAGGAAAAAAAAACCCATTCCCATTGTCAGTGCTGGGCCAGTGTCTGGAATTCTGACGAGCACACCAAGCTCCTTCCTCCCGCTCCCAACACGCAGTGATTGCTTTCCCAGCTCCCTGGGAAGTTCGGGGGGAGCTAATGAAGGTGCCACGGCTCTTGCTGGCAATCAGCTCCCGGGAGAAAATTGCAGGAGAAATTGGCAAAAGCTCGCAGCCTCTCTGCTGCATCCTCAATTAGGACAATCAGCTCCAAAGCCTGCTCTGCAAACAAATAGTTTGTTACTGTGCTGCAGATCTGGAGAGGTTTGCTGTGCCCTTGGATGAGCACTGTTTTCCAAGGAAACGGGGACAGATATTCCCATCCCTTCCACTTCCTGCAAAGGTAACAAGGAAAATGAGGTTCTTTCATTAAAATTGAGCTGAATTCCTGGTTTTAATTAAAATAAATGCAGCAGATCAGTAAGTTACCAACTTTAACTTCGTGGCAGCTCAGGAATTAAGGCCAGAAAATGATTTACACAAACACCAAACCCAGAAAGGTACCACAGCAAGGGTGATAAAGTGCTGGAATGGCTGCTGGGGAGGTGCTGGAGTCCCCGTCCCTGGATGTGTTTAACAAAGCCTGGATGTGGCACTGGGTGCCAGGGTTTAGGTGAGGAGTTGGGCACAGCTTGGACTCGATGATCTTGGAGGTCTCTCACAGCCTGGGGTTCTGGGATTCTGTGAAAAGTGTCAGGGAAGTGATGAGCAGGCTGTGTCCTTATCTGCCACCTCCCCCTGCCAGGTGAAGGCATCCAGCGCCTTTCTCTGCCAGCAGAGTGCTGATACCTGTGAGGCCCCAGGGGATGAGTGAGAAGATTGTTTTCAAAGAGGAGCTTCAGCTTGAAAGTCTCACAGTTATTTCCAGAACAAGTGTTGCTGTTATTCCTGAAGCAGGAGGTGCAGTTGGTGCTGGTTTTATCCCAGCCTGCCCCCTCTGCTCTGTGGGGTGGGCTGGATCTGCTGCCACAGGGACACGGCCCCATCCAAAGGGGACAGCCAGGAGGAGCCAGGGACAAAGGGAAGATGGCAGCCCTGGGATAATGCTGCCATGGGGATGCAGCCCCATCCCTCTGAAATCCCTGTCCAGTGTTTGAGCCACAGAGGAAATTAAAAATGGGAGAACAGAATCAAGGGATAAATGCCAGTGAATACAGAGCTTGGCTTATCCCAGATTCCCAGAAGGGTTTGGGTTGGAGGGACGTTAAATCCCACCCAGTGCCACCCCTGCCATGGATGAGGTTTCTCCAAATCCCATCCAACTTGAACCTCTGGAACCTGGGGCCTTCCCCCTTTTCCACCTTTGCAGCTGGAAGAGCCTTGGCTGAGGAGCTGCTGATTTCCTGAAGCTCCTGTGGTGTCTGTGCAGGTGCGCTGGTGCTTCCCACCCCAGATGAAGGGCCAGGAGCACAGGAAAGGCTGGAAAATGGCAAAAGTTCCAGCAAAAAACTGCTTGGATAAACACCAGCCCTCTACTGTCCATCTGAAATCCCACAGGGCTCTTTCTTTCCACTAGTGTTTGAGGAAGGAATGTCCCAGAGGCTGCTGAGGCACTGCCATTGTTTGAAAAGGGGATGATTTTTGGGGAGAAAGTTGGAAGCACTGGCTGCCAACAACACCTGGAACCACAAAGCCTCAATAATGGTCGGTAACTGGTCAGTAACTGGTCAATAAGTGGGCAGTAA
>VXBQ01008085.1:4863-19831 GCA_013400175.1 Phainopepla nitens | reverse complement strand
TGTCCCTGGGACAGGAGGAGGTGTCCCTGGGACAGTGGGAGGTGTCCCTGCCATGGCAGAGGTGGCACTGGCTGGGGTTTAGGGTCCCTTCCAACCCAAACCAGTCTGGGATTCTGGATGGGATGGGATGGGATGGAGTGGAATGGAATGGAATGGAATGGAATGGAATGGAATGGAATGGAATGGAATGGAATGGAATGGAATGGAGTGGAATGGAGTGGAGTGGAGTGGAATGGAATGGAATATTTCTTCAGCCCAGTTCGAGTCTCACTCCACACTGTTTTTCTGGATGCCCCCAGTGCCCTCCATGCCCAGGGCCCCCATCCCACACATTCCCTAATCACCCCCCCCAGTGCCCCCAGCCTTCCCCTCCCTGTTCCCTGCTCCCAGCACACAGCACTCCCAGAGCCCCCATTAATAAACCACTGCCTTTTTCTCGAAATTTCATAATTACAAAATTAATTCAGCTCTTGAAAACCTCGCTCTTCGCCCGGCTTTGTTTTGCTCAGCTCATTCCAGCAAAACCTCTTCTCCAGGATTCCAGCAGGGTTGGCTTCTCCCAGCCTGCAGCTGAGGGGGAGCTGTAATTCCTGAGCCAATAACCATCTCACACTCGTACGTGCATAATTTCAAATAAAAATATTGAGCACCCCGTGGCTGCCTACAAAGACGTAGATGAACTGTGAGCCTCATTTGTGCTGTGTGGATGCCCGAAAATCCCTTTTTAATTTGCTCTGTCACAGTTAAATATGATTGCTCAGACAGCACAGAGCATCCTTTACGGTGGGGAGACAAAGAAATCATTTGGATGAAAGAAGTGGGGAAACAAATTTCCAGCCAGATCTCAGCGCAAACGAAATCCCACTCCTGGTTCATGGTACATAATCAAGGTTTTATTAGTTCTAAATCAGCTCGTATGAATAGAGGGATAATGCAACCGCTGGGTAAAAATAGATTTTTAGGGAATTAACAGCACAAGAACACGGAGCTGCTGAAAGGAAAAGTGCCCAAGGAAGGAAATGAAATCTTATGGAGGTGAAAGCTGCAGGCTGTGGCTGTTGTGATTTGTACCAGCAGAAAGTGGAGCTCTCCAGGAGCCCTGCCCTGAGCCAAGGGCAGAGCTGGAATGGAATATCCTGGAACGCACAGCAGAGCCGTGGCAGGATCAGGCACAGGAGGGGCTGCTCCAGCCTCACCCTTCCCAGGGAGCTGCAAAAACAGGGAATGGTTTTAAAGCACAAGAGGGTCAGGTTAGATGGGAGGTTGGGAATTGGGAATTCCCGGCTGGGCTGGAATTCCCAGAGCAGCTGTGGCTGCCCCTGGATCCCTGGCAGTGCCCAAGGCCAGGCTGGACACTGGGGCTGGAGCAGCCTGGGACAGTGGGAGGTGTCCCTGGGACAGTGGGAGGTGTCCCTGGGACAGGGGGAGGTGTCCCTGCCATGGCAGGGGTGGCACTGGCTGGGATTTAAGGTCCCTCCCACCCAAATTATTCCAGAATTCTCTGGATCTTCCTTTTGTCCCTATTTTCATTCAGCTGTGACCATTTTGCTTCAGAGCCATAAATGTCACTGAAATTCAGCCTGAGAGCAACCAAATTCTCTCTTTTCAGAACGCCACCAGATCACAGCCTCTTTTGATCCCTAGAAAAACTGACCTGGAACAGAGGCTAGAGAGAGTAAAAGGAATAAAATAGGGATTTATTGCAAGGATCCAGCCTGGGCAGTGCAGGAACCCCTTGGGGCNTTGGTGCCCAGCTGGAAAGGAATTGTTTTGTGTCCCTGCTCTGTGCAGAGAGCTCACCAAGCCTGAATGTGAAACCCAGAACTGCACATTGAACCAGCACAGAGTCTGGAAAATAGAAAAGCTAAAACTGAAGGCATCAAGGGAAGTTCAGGGTAAATTAATTATTCCAGCATGTAAACACATGATCATTAAAGTTGGAAAAGGTCCCCAAGGCTACACAGTCCCAGCTGTGCCCAATGCCCGCCTTGTCCCCAACCCAGAGACATGGGTGCCACCTCCAGGAATTCCTGGGACACCTCCAGGGCTGGGCACTCCAAACCTCCCCGGGCATCCCCTCCAATGCTGATGAGTCTCCTAAAATTAAGGAAGCTTCTTTTTTTTTTTTTCAGGCATCCTCATATTTTCAATTAATAAATGGAATTATGTGGGAGCAAAGGCAAATTGCAACGAGTTCTTAGGGATCCACATCAGTGGGTGATGGACAATTCACTTCCTCCCCCTGAGGGAACACAGTGCCTGAATTTTTAGGAGCAGATGGAGCACAAATAACATTAAGAACAGGGAATTTTCCTAACCCAGAATGATTGTTCAGTACAAAAGGAAATCCTCTGACAAGCCAGGCCCGGCTCAAACAAGTGGAAATCAGGTGGAGATGCAGAACTTTGATTTCCACCTCCATGCTGGAATGTGCTAATTGTGCCCTCTGGGAGCTGAGCCCTTTGAAAGCTGCATTTCTCCATCCATACATGAAATAATTCCTGGCTGTTTCAAACACAGCCTTTATGTCTGAAGTAAACATATGTTGATCAGTTATTTCTAGAATAATGCACCATCTGCTATTTGACAACATGTTCCTCTGAGTGTGGTGATTAGTGAGGGGTGAAAGGGAACAAACATTTTCTGTGAGATTTTCCTCACTCGCAGACATCTCAGGAAAGTTGGAATCTGGAAATGTTAATCTTCCAAAAGGATGAAGAGGTTGTTTAATCCCGCCCGTGGCACTGAGGCAGGAGCACTCTGACATGATTTTAACCTTCTCTTGCAAACACACCCAGGAGGACACACCAGAGCCCCCCAGCACGCTCCTAGCCCCAAAACCTGAGGGGCTTTATCTCTTCTGGACCATTTATGTTGAAAAATAGATTGGCTTTTTTTTTTCCAGATTATTTTATTAAAATATTACTGCAGTGAACATCAGCTGGGAGAGGAAAACATTTTCTTGATCCTCCTTAAGCCCTGCCCTGAGACCTCACCTGGTCTATGACACACCACAATGTCCTCTTCACCCTCCTGGTGAGTGGGACATACTCCTACAACAAAATCCCCTTAAACTGGGGGTTTATTTGACATTAAATTGAGGGTTTATTTTGACATAATTTCATCCATCTGCTGTGGCTGCCCCTGGATCCCTGGCAGTGCCCAAGGCCAGGCTGGACTTTGGGCTTGGAGCAGCCTGGGACAGTGGGAGGTGTCCCTGGGACAGTGGGAGGTGTCCCTGCCATGGCAGGGGTGGCACTGGCTGGGATTTGAGTCCCTTCCAACCCAAACCATTCCATGATCTTGTACAAAGCATGGCTGGAAAAAGTCTCCCTGCAGGAAACTCAAAGGGCTCCCCAAATCATCTTTCCGTGTCTCTGGAAGTTGTGATGGAAAAGGCTGCTCCAGGAGGGACACTGGAAGAGCTGCCAGGGGCTTTTTTTTTTTTCACAAGTCAAACTGTTTGAACATTACTTCAGATTAATCTGATGCCTGATTTGGGCAAAATCGAATCATTCTGTGAAAGGGAAGAAAGATTAAATTATAACTGCAAGAAATACTCCAACAAAATCCCACTCAAACTGTAAAGAATCAGTGATTTAATTTCACAAACACAGGAGCCCAGGATCACCAGCACCTGTCTGGAAAGCAAAGGATGGTTTTGAAAGCATTACGTCAATAATCACTTCAGTGTTCACTGGAATAAGTCACAGACAACCCTTCCCAGCAAGAAATGCTGGAGCTTTCAGAGCAGAGTGAGAAAACCGGAGATAAAACACCCCAAATCTCCACAAAGACACGACCCAGCATGTCGGTAGATCATGAGAAGTGGAGAGCAAACCTCCTCCAGACCTGCTGGGGGGCACTCTCCTCATTTTTCGACTACAAAGCCTCCAACCCCCTCTCCCCCGTCACCCTCGGGCGGATCAGGAATGGGGAGGGCCATGAACCCTGAGCACAGCACGGGATAAAAGCGCTCCTGGGCGCAACCCGGGGCTTTCAGCACGGGCAGGATGAATTCAAAGTGCTGGGAGCACTGCTGCTCTCCCGAGGAGGGAGCGTGGGCAGCTGGTCCCCATCCCCAGCCTGGGAATGCAGGGCAGATTTCTGCTCCCTCTCCATGGGAGTGGGGCTGCTCACAGCCTGCACATCCCAATGTGAGCTGTGGGAATCCAGGGCAGATCCATTTCTGCTCCCTCTCCCTGGGAGTGGGGCTGCTCAGAGCCTGCACATCCCCAATGTGAGCTGTGGGAATCCAGGGCAGATTTCTGCTCCCTCTCCATGGGAGTGGGGCTGCTCAGAGCCTGCACATCCCAATGTGAGCTGTGGGAATCCAGGGCAGATCCATTTCTGCTCCCTCTCCCTGGGAGTGGGGCTGCTCAGAGCCTGCACATCCCAATGTGAGCTGTGGGAATCCAGGGCAGATTTCTGCTCCCTCTCCATGGGAGTGGGGCTATCTCAGAGCCTGCACATCCCCAACCTGAGCTGTGGGAATCCAGGGCAGATTTCTGCTCCCTCTCCATGGGCTGCTCACAGCCTGCACATCCCCAGCGTGCCACAGGAACTTTTTGTGCCACTGATGCCTTAAGTTTTAGCTTTCATATTTTCCAGATTCTGACACACAGTCACACTGGTGTGTGACTCTGAACTTCATACAAAGTGTTGGCAAGTTCTGCTCACAGCTCAGTCACACACAACAATCCTTTTCCAGCCCCAGATCCAAGGACACCGTGGCAGCTCCAGCCCAAAAAGTGCAAACAAAGGGAATTGAGGAGAGCAAACTGGGAGGGTGGGACTGCATCACCTGGAGCTGGGATTGGACAATGAACCCCAACATGGGAATGGAGCAAAACTTATAAAAGTGTGAAAACTCCTGACCCAGAGTCCATCCTGGCTGTAGCCTCTGCTGGGCTCTTGCACTGCCCCAGGTGAATCCTGTGAAGGCCTTTTAATGAATCCCTGCTTTGTTCCTTTAACTCTGCCCAGCCTCTGTTTCTGGGATTTGCCACCTTTTCCAGATGGGATTTGCCACCTTTTCCAGATGGGATTTGCCACCTTTTCCAGAGGGGATTTGCCTTCCCACTCCCAAGGAACTCGCTGGGAGTTTTCCTGTGAATGAAAGCAGAGTGTGCAGGGGCTGGGGAAAGCAGCAAAGCAGAAAAAAAGGTATTTTCTGGTTGTTTTTCCAGCTGGTTACACACAGACCTGCAGCGAGCGTTGATCCAGGAGGGTTCAGCCAAGGGACTGAAGGTAAAAGGAACATTTCCAGGAATAAAGGCCCTTTCCCTCTCGGATGGCTGGGGAGGTTTCCTGTGCTCACTCAGTGCTCTCCTCAATCCCACAGCTTCCCTTGACTCTGAAATGGCAAATACTGGATATGGATCCCCACTGGATAAGCTGTGCATAGACCTAATTTTTATGGGTAAAATCAGAATGTGTTGGATGCATGTTTTACATAGACTGGGATGGAAAACCAGAAAACTACCCCAACTATATGTAATACATTGTGTACATATTAATATATTTAATTTATTTTTAAGTATGCATTTTATACTTGATACGTTTAATATTTAATAGAATATTTCAGCTGAAAGGGGCCTACAAGTCCCAGGCCAGGCAGGACATTGGGCTTGGACCAGGGACAGTGGGAGGTGTGCAGGTGTCCCTGCCATGGCAGGGGTGGCACTGGATGGGATTTAAGGTCCCTTCCAGCCCAAACCAGTCTGGGATTCTGGGATTCCACACTGCCCATCTGCTGCAAACCCTCTGATCCCCTCAGGGCTGCCCAAAGCTGTCAAGGGCTCCCAGGGGGTTTTTGGGGGGTCTTTGCAGGGCAGGATTTGCACTGGACAATCCCTGTGGGTCCCTTCCTGCTCAGGATATTCCTTGGGTCTGTGATTGTCCCGGTGTCCCTTCAACACTGCCAGGCTTGGGACACCAACCCCTCTCCAGCAGCTGCTCCACCCTCTGCCAGCCTAAAGCCTGAGCTAGAGGGAGAAAGCGTCCCCTGACCAGGGTGGGAGCTGCAGCTCCGGGGTCTCTTCAGCACTGTGGGCAAACCCTCAGTGTTTGCAGGAAGTTCTTTCGAGGAGACGAGAGATGGGACTTGTAGATGCTTAAAAATGCAGTTTGTTTATCTTCTACATGGAGCAGAAAGCCTGAGGGCTTTTACAGGTGTTGGAAGCATGGCTGGAAGTCACGGGACTCTGGCTTGCAATGTCCTTCAAAGACTCATTAACCAACAGAATACTGACAACTTGGATATTTACATTATTAGACCAATAATGAGAAATTTCATCTGGCAATAATGTGACCTTTTCTGACCAATCTTATTCTACCACACAAACCCATTCTACAGGCTCCCTGCCACCTCTATAGTTACTTCTGTTCTCTCTGTATCTTAAGCTCTAAACTCTGAACTTTCCTCTGTCCAGCTCAACATGTCTCTATTTTGACTACAAATCCACATTCTTGCTCCCAGCACCTGAGCTTGGGAGCTTCTCCCAGGGCCTGAGCTCAAATCCTGGGTTTAATTCTGAGTTCTGCCTTCCAGGTCTGACATCCTGGGATTTCCCTGCTTCTTGGATCCCAACAACCATGAACCTGCCCAGGACAGCAGCAGTGATTCCGGGTACCCAGCCCCTGCAGCAAAACTGGGAGTCTGCAGAGAGGCAGGAGGCCGTGGAATCACGGGGCCATTTCTGTGGGAATGGGCCATAAACCACCCAGGAAAAGAACAAAACTCGAGGAGTGTGTCATGGCAAAATCAGGAGCAAAGCCTGTCGAGGCTTTATGTATTCCAAGAGTGGGCAGAGCATCCATTAATTAATCCCAGAAGGTTCCTGGGAGTTGCTGAGATGACTGGGTAAAGTGTTAGTAACTCCTCAGTTATTATTTTCCTCGGTTTATTTGCTTGCAGGACACATAAATGTTCCGATTGAACACTTAATGACCACGAAGTACCTGTGCAGCACTTTTCCCCTAATGATGACACTTCCCATGTTCCTTATGGCCATCAGCCTGGAGCTGAAAGAGGCTGGAATAATCCCATTATCTATTGCAGCCATTTAGCCGTAGAAATGGAGCATGAAATAAACACTTTAGATCATTAGCCCTGGTGCAGCAGCACAGCAGGAGCTGTAATCACCCCTAATCCACCTTAACCTGGGACACACCTCCTAACAAACCCCTGAGGCAGCCGGGATCCACCCTGGGAATGCCACAGGTGCTCCTGGAAAAGGCTTTGGGAGCAAAGAGGCTGAATTCTGGGGTTCTGTGAATTTTACTCCATGTGCACTGCCCTGTTTCCCCTCTGCTGCCCTTCCCCAGGGAACAGGGACAGGAGGAGAGGGAACGGCCTCAGGCTGGGCCAGGACAGGCTCAGGGTGGGCACAGCAGGAATTTCCCCATGGAAAGGGTGGGCAGGGATTGGAGCTGCCCAGGGAGGGTTGGAGTGCCCAGCCCTGGAGGTGGCACTCAGAGCTCTGGGCTGGGGACAGGGAGGGGATCAGGCACAGCTGGGCTCTGATCTTGGAGGGCTTTTCCAGCTTCAGGGATCCTTTTCCCAGTTTTTATTGGATATTCCCCCAGCCCACAGCGTGGTCCTTCCCTGGGTGATGCCAGGACTCTCAGGGGAAGTGGAATTTATTGATAGGACCGGCACCAAACAGCCTCAGTTCATCCAGGCGAAGGGAGGAGAATCAGCACGTGGCAAAGCAACAGATTCCCTGCAGGAGCTGCTCCCCTGGCTCCCTCCTCCCCCTCACTCCAGTGCCTTCAAATTTCGGGAGGTGGCACAGGACCGTGCCCGTGCCAGGCCCTGGAGCTCCCTGTGGTGCCAGGTTTGGTGTCCCTGGCACAGAGCAGCTCCCTGTTGTTCCACACCCATCTTTATTTCTCCTTCTTCTCCTTTTTCTCCATCCCTGCATGTCCGTGGTGGCTGCCAGAGGACCCCACTCTCCCCAAAACACCCAGAGCAGACTGGAGCAGGGGCTAATCCAGCCTGAGAGCTTCATCTTCCTTTTTTATCATCGCTTTTCAACAATAACCCAGCGATAATGAGAAAATTATATTTGCCACAGAGGCTGTTGGAGGCACTCCAGGACAAGAGAATATTTCAAAATGTGTTCAGTAACATATATGCAAATGAGCTGCAGATAAAACTCGAATTGTTCTGTCTTGTTGGGTGGAAAATGTGACAGCTTCCACTGAGGATGGCAGGGATGCACTTGGGAGAGGGAAGTCGGGATGTGCTCCTGGACAGCTGGGCCAGGCTGGAGAAAAGGAGGCTCAGGGGGACCCTGTGGGATCCTTCTCCCAGGGAACGGGGACAGGACAGGAGGGAACAGCCTCGGGCTGCACCAGGGGAGGTTCTTGCTGCATATTGGGGAAATTCCTTCCCAAAAGGGTTCCCCAGCCCTGGCACGGCTGCCCAGGGAGCTTTGGAGTGCCCAGCCCTGCAGGGATTTAAAGGGGATGTGGCACTCGGGGACAGGAGCAGTGTGGCCTCGGCAGTGCTGGGAATGGCCGGGCTCGATGGGCTGGGAGGGATTTTCCAGCCTGAACGATCCCAGGATTCCAGAAAGCTGTGATTTTGTTTCCAGCTTGGCAGGGGTCAGACCTTGCCCAGCACTGGGGTTTAGGTGGGAGCCCAAATCTGGCTGCTCAGATCAGCCCTGGGCTATTGAATTGCCACCTCCTCCCCCAGCCCCGCTCTGGGCTGGCTCAGCCCTCACCCCCAGCCACATCCACCAAATCCACTGCTGGCTGTGAGGAATCAAGGCCAGCCTGGGAGGACACCCTGTCCCATCTCCTGGAACAATTCCATGCCCAGCCATGGAAAATGCAACTCCTGCTCCTGTGTTCCTTCCAACCCCGCCCTGCTAGGGCGAAGAATGACCAAAAAAAGGTGTTTAGAACCCATTTCCATCCCCTGCAGGCTCTATCCTTGTCCCCAAAAGCCAAGGCTGATGTCAAATTAAACAGGAGCTGTATCCAGCAATGGAAAGGCAGCATTCCATGGAAATTCCCCCTCTGGAGTGGAAGGGAGCGGGGTTTATCAGCTGTGTGAAAATGGCAATGTGGGGGTAACTGCAAGGGGACCTTTTCTCCCTAAATGCTGAAGTGTCTCCCTGGAAGGAAGGCACTGGCTCGAGATTGGCAGGTTTTATTACCTGGATATTCCATTTCAACTCAAAATTCCTCTAACAAAATTAATCATTACTCTTAAAACGGGCAGGAAGCCTCTCCTGAGGGAGGGGATGGAGCAGGGTGAGATCCCAACAGCAGCAACCCCAACGACATGCCAAGATTATCCCAAATTTACATGGAGAGGCAGCAGCAAAATCTGCCATGACCTTCAGAGGTTTTTGCTTCCCAGCACAGAATAAATGATCTCCCAGGTCTGCTGTGATATCCAGCCTGGTTCCATGAATTCCCTGGCTGCTGGCGAGCTGCAAACGAGAGCAGGATCTCGTTACCAATGTGCTTCACCCAAGGGAGGGCACAGCAAAACAGAGCCCAGGCCAGGGCAAGCAGGAATTAAATGGAGGTTTTGGGGGTGAATTCCGCAGGGCTCGGTGTGATTCCAGCCCAGTCCCTCCCAGCTCAGAGCAAAAGGTGAGGAAGGAAAGGGTAAATGACATTATACTGCATTTTTAACGTGAGGCTGTGCATGAGGAAGCAGAAAAAGGAGCAGAATCCAGCTCCTGGCAAGCCACAATAAGCTGTGGAGGACATTTAGTGACGATTTCCCTTCTGAAGGGAAAACAATATTAGAGATCTGCAGGGCCTGTGATTTGCATCTTTCTCTTCCTCCTCATCTCCATTCCCCCTAAATCTTTTATGGGGATCATTAAGGAACGTTGTGCACCACCAGCGTCACCACAAATAAACTTCTGCCCATTAGCCAGTGCCTGGGGCCCTGCAGGGAGGCAGAGAGATCCATCAGAGCCCTGGTGCACAGCAGATCTGCTCCGGGGAGGGCAGGGCTGTGAGCACAGCCAGGGCTGAGGGAGGAATTCAGCCTTCCCCCAGAAAATCCAACCTTCTCCCTGCTGGACCTGACCCCCAGCTCACCAGCTCCTTCTCAATTACTGCATAAAAAGCTAATTAGAGCTCAGTGCCCAGCGCAGTGGGAGCAGACACACAATCCTGGGATGGGTGGTGTTGGAAGGGCCTCAAACCCCACCGCTGCCATGGCAGGGACACCTCCCTCTGTCCCAGGGACACCTCCCTCTGTCCCAGGGACACCTCCCCCTGCCCCAGGCTGCTCCAACCCCAGTGCTCATCCTGGCTCTCCTGACCCTGGGCTGCACTTGGAGCGTGGGATCCTTCCAGGAGGAGTTCAGGGCCACCACAGGTTGCTGTAAATCCCAGATTGCTCTGTTGGATCCTCCCAAAGCCAGGCTGGGGTTTTGTGCTGGGCTTGATGAGCTCTGCCCCAGCTGAGGGCGGGGAGCAGCACCAGGATTTGTTCAGATCCCTGCAAACAAATCTTCATTAACCACTGAAACTTGCACATGGAAAAGGCTGTTGTGTCAAGTGCTGGGTGCTGTTTAATGAAGAGAAATGAGGCAGCCAGCACAGCCAGGGCAGGCAGAGCTGGGGCTGAGTGCCTTCCTTCCCTGGGCAGTCGTTCCCTCCTGCCGCCCCACCGATCAGAGTTTTCACACTCCTGCAAGCCATGGTGTCATGGGATCGTGGAATATCCTGAGCTGGGCGACCCCCAGGGATCATGGATCCACCTCCTTCCCTGCCCAGACCCCCACAATCCCCCCCTGGCATCCCTGGTGTCCAAATGAGCTCTGCAGCCTCGGGGCCGTGCCCGTTCCCTGGGGAGCTGTCCCAGTGCTTATCCCACCCTCTGGGGAGGGAAGAACCCTCTCCTAATACAAGATCCTCCCAGAACTCTGTACAGGCTGGTCCAGGTGCTGCCCACCAGCCCCAGCAGCTTTGTGCTGCTCCCAGAAATCCACGGCAGCACCTTCCCTGTGCCTGGGCTGTGCCCAGACAGCACTCGAGGCAGTTTGGACCCTGGCTCAGCTCCTGAGGACATGGAAACCACGAGTCTGTGCCAGCTTAGCATCCATCATCCAGAATAAAGAAAAAATCATGGCATTATCTTTGCCTCATTTTCAATGCAGTCGACAAGAGCGATTTCACTGCTCCAGGCCAAGCAAACTACACACGATACAGGATTGCAGATAAAATATTGGGCTGCATTCAAAATTCACTTCCAATTTTAATGCATTTGAGCTTGAGCTGGCAATTCATGGGGAAAGAAATAATAGAGCTGAGCACCATGGTTGGATGTGCTCAGTGCAGAGCCTGAAGGAAAAACAGCTCCACTTGGAGCTGCTCCTGCTCCCTCTGCTTCCCGTGGAGCACAGGAAAGCTCCAGGGCTGGAGCCCCTCTGGAGCCAGGCTGGGAGAGCTGGGAGTGTTCCCCTGGAGAGGAGAAGGATCCAGGAGAGCTCAGAGCCCCTGGCAGGGCCTGAAGGGGCTCCAGGAGAGCTGCAGAGGGACTGGGGACAAGGGACAGAGGGACAGGACACAGGGAATGGATGGGATATTGGGAATTGGGAATTCCTGGCTGGAATGGAATTGCCAGAGCAGCTGTGGCTGCCCCTGGATCCCTGGCAGTGCCCAAGGTTGGACACTGGGGCTGGAGCAGCCTGGGACAGGGGGAGGTGTCCCTGGGACAGGGGGAGGTGTCCCTGGGACAGTGGGAGGTGTCCCTGCCATGTCAGGGGTGGCACTGGCTGGGATTTGAGGTCCCTCCAACCCAAACCATTCCCTAATTCCATGGAATTATGATGATTCCATGGTACTTTTGAGATTTGCTCCCCCTCTCCCCACACCAGCAGGAAAAGCAGACTCTTTGCCACCAGGAGGCTTTAAACGAAGCACAGGCAGGGCACGAGGAGGGTGCAGTGAAGGTTTCCCCTTCCCATCCCAGTTTCCATTCCTGCAGGTCCTCCCAGTACCACACTGGGATGCAATCCTGGCCCATCTCTTGCACATGGCCTCAGGGAAGTCGTGTTTGCCACGGCCACGCTCCACGGGGCGACGGCGGAAATATGCAAAATAAATGTTATGAAAGCAACACGATTAAATTTTCTGACAGTGGTTGCCATGATGTTCAGAAATGCATGAAATGAATGAGGCTTGTTCATGGCTTTGTTATCTCTGCCAGGTTGCCAGGGAGGGAGGGAGGGGGAAAAAAATCCTGAAAATTAAAATAATTTTTCAATATGTTAGATAAATATCAGGGCTCTGGAAGAGGTGTGTGAGCAGGCATGAGAAATACTTCAATTTTAAAAAATGGAAAACTTCATCAAAGGGCTGGCACGGGGCTGGCTGTGTGCAGGGAAGGGAGGCTGCTCAGATCCCAGCTCAGAGCTGCTGGGAGCAGCCTGGAAGAGCCTCCCAGCCCTGGTGAATCCATGGATGTTCCATCATCCCAGCATTGCTCCAGAAGTGCCATTATTCCTTGGCCAGGCTGGACACTGGGCTTGGAGCAGCCTGGGACAGTGGGAGGTGTCCCTGCCATGGCTGGGGTGGAGTTAGATGGGATTTTAAATTCCTTCCAACCCAAATCATTCTGGGAGGAACCAGTTCATCTTCTTTGTGGAGAAACCTCCCAAACTGGCCTGAGCTCCACTCAGTATTTTAAATTTATTAATAATTTCAGCTCAATATTTTAAGCCAAAAATTTTACTTCTGACTGCATCTCCACTGGGGTGGGGTTCTTGTACCCCCTGTCCACAAAGGGTCCCCATCACAGAATCATCCTCCCGGGATGGTTTGGGTTGGGAGGGACCTCAAACCCCAGCAGGGACACCTCCCCCTGTCCCAGGGACACCTCCCACTGTCCCAGGGACACCTCCCCCTGTCCCAGGGACACCTCCCCCTGTCCCAGGGACACCTCCCACTGTCCCAGGGACACCTCCCACTGTCCCAGGCTGCTCCAGCCCCAGTGTCCAGCCTGGCCTTGGGCACTGCCAGGGATCCAGGGGCAGCCACAGCTGCTCTGGCAATTCCAGCCCAGCCAGGAATTCCCAATTCCCAATCTCCATCCATCCCTGCCCTCTGGCAGGGAACCACTCCCTGTGTCCTGTCTCCCCAGGCCCTTGGGAACTTCTCTCCCTGCTCCTCTGAGATAAATTTCCTGTGGCTGATGGCTCTGGTATCAGATGTGAGACTGCCTGGGGTTCACAATCAGCTTCACTTACCTGCAGTTAGCAGATAATAATAAAGGAAATATTCTGTGCCTGCAGCACCATCTGTGCACTTCCCCTGCTCAGCACCATTAATTAATTCCATCTTGAAGAGCCTTCTGGAGCAGCCACGAGGACGTGCAGGTACCAGTCCTAACTCCCAGACCACTTTCCCTCCGAGGCAATTCATTTGCGTTTGACATTTCCGAGTTCTCCAGCTCCACAGAATTTATTTCTGACTGCTTTCATGTAAATCAAATTGCTTGAGATTTCTGCCTTCAGATTGTAAGTGATCGCATTAAACCACAAGATGCTCTTGGCCACAGCGAGGCTAAAAATGAGATTTTGTACAGTTGTTCTTTTTCGTTAAAATCTTTTTATTTTTCTTCTTTTTCTGTGAACAGACAACTTTGTCATTCCCAAATCGTTTCTCCACATGGTGTTTGGGTGAGATCCAGCTTGGAATACGGCATCCAGCTCTGGAGAAACCAACACCAAAAGGACCTGGAGCTGCTGGAGTGATCCAGAGCAATCCACAGAGCTGCCCCAGGGCTGGAGCCAGGCTGGGAGAGCTGGGAATGTTCCCCTGGAGAGGAGAAGGATCCAGGAGAGCTCAGAGCCCCTGGCAGGCCCTGAAGGGGCTCCAGGAGAGCTGGAGAGGGACTGGGGACAAGGGACAGAGGGACAGGACCCAGGGAATGGCTTCAAATTGGGAAAGGGGAGATTGGGGTGGGATATTGGGAATTGGGAATTCCTGGCTGGGCTGGAGAGGGTCCCCTGGAGAGGGTCCCCAGCCCCAGTGGCCCCAGTGCAGCCCCTGGATGCCCCAGTTCCCCTCAGGCTGCTCCAGCCCAGGCTGCTCTGCTGCTGCTGCTGTTTCCTTTAATTACTCAGGAAAACTTCTCCCTGGGCTGCAGGTAATTGGAGGAGCAGCCTGGGCACTCGGGAACTCGGGGAAAATAAATGCAGGAGGCTAAATGAGTTCCAGCGTTTCTCAGTTGCAGAAGTGCAAAGGCAAAATTAAAAAAAAAATAAAAAATAAAAAAAATAAATAAAACAACACCACAACCCAACAGCAGCAGCAACAAATATTCCCAGAGAGCCCTGTTTGCTGGAGGCAGAGAGGGAGGAGGGAAGCTGGAGGAGGAGCAGGGAATTCTGGATTCACAGCTCCCAGCCAGGCCAGAGCCAGATCCCGAAATCCAGGATCTCCAGGGCCTGGGGACACCCAGCTGTGGCCACAGCTGCAGGCCCTCCTGCCCTCTGGACCCAGCCCTGGTGGCCTGAGCCCCATTTGGGAATTGAAGCAACCCTTTGGATGGGTTTGAGCCCGGGGGATGCCTGGGTGTGGCACTGGGGGCTGGGGCAGGGGGCACAGCTGGGACCCCAGGGGTGACCCTGGAGGGCTTTTCCAGCCTCAGGGATCCCGGGATGCTGGGACTGAGCCTCGGGCAGGAGGCTCCAGGGGCTCAGGGCAGCCAGAGGGTTTAGGGAGGGCTTTTCCAGCCTCAGGGATCCCGGGATTCTGCCCCGGTGCCTCCTCTCCAGCAGCTCCTGGCGAGGATTCCAAGCCGGTGCTGCTCCTGTGGGTTTGCCATGGAAAACTGGGGTTTGTTTCCAGGGGGATGGTGCTGATCAAAGGCACGAGGAGCAATTCCTGGGTAAAGAACCAGGAGAAGGCAGTGCTTTCCCCCCCAAAGCTCTGTCTGTCTGTAAAATCTCACTGGGATATTTGAACCTGCTTTTGT
>VXBQ01008084.1:181217-216840 GCA_013400175.1 Phainopepla nitens | reverse complement strand
ATTGTAACCTAGGACAACATCCTATATAAATTGTGATGATAATCTGTTAGAAATGTCAAGGTTTGTCCCTTGATGAATATTACCAGTCTTGCTATGCAGCATTGATGAAACTTTCCCATCCCTGTCTGAGAGGAGGGTGTAAGTAATTGGCTGATTTCATTGTACATTTCAAATATATTCCTAGTAGTTGTCTCAGATCTAGATCATACTGCCGCTGCCTTCTTGATTTGCTATACATTGGACCAAGTAGGGGACACTACCATCCTAGAACAGTATTAATTTTATTTTATATGAAGCACTTTGTCCTCAAGGTCTTTTTCTACTCTGTTTAGAAACTTGTAAGGCGAGAGGATCTGTTGCCTGCCTGACACTCATAATCTACTCACTATCAACAGCGTTAGCTGATAATGTTGAAAGGTGGGTGATTTACCTGAAAATTTCTTGTTTTACTTACATCTGTCTTAAAGCACGGAAAGAAAGCAGGTGTAGGCAGAAAACGCAAAATTCTCGTCATGTTGAACTCTTCTATGACCGAAGGCATGCAACAAAGTGCTTAAGTGATTTTAATGGTCTTAAATACTTTGAGATGCGAATAAAGATTTTGCTGAGAAGCTTATGAGGAACTATGCCTATACATATGTCTTTTTTGGGGGAAATTGCTGTGATAGAAGCATTAAAGTAAATAATTTTACCTTTATTTATAGGTTGTCTTTTCATTTTGAATGCAATAGTGTTAGTATACATCACAATATTTTTAATGCTGAATTTCTTAGTAGTGATTTTAGTAAATAAATTTTATTTTGCCTCATCTATTCCTGTCTAGTTCAATATTCATTTGGCTGTTTGGCTTAGTGGAACATTTGTGGAGATCTATGAGGCTAGGAATGTTTTAAAGTGACAGCTGGCATAATTCAATTGAATTGTGATTCACTCAAAGATGTGAACTCATGAGAAGAACACGGATTCAGAGTTTCCACTGGAAGAACTGAAATTAATGATTCATGGAAACTTAAGTGTTCTAGGGGGAATTTTACAGTTCTGCATGACTAAGAGTGCTTATTCCTATGAAATGTACTGATGGGTCTAACAAAGTATAATTCTTATTTATATTTTTAATTTAGTATTCTGCACACATTGTGGTGGCACAGTGTGAGGAATGACTTTGTCTACACCATCAGTCACAACAGTGTTATCACTGAGCAAAGCTTTGGAAAAGGTTGTGAGGAGATGCCAGTAGCTCTGAAAATGCATTGAGGATGTGGTTATCTGTAGGGACATGCTGCTACTGTGAGCCTAACCAAGGAGTAACGGAAAGTACTTGATCTGGATTCTTGTGTTTATGTCTCCATTAGTAGGTAGAGTGGCAGGGTAAAAGTCAGTATGTAGAGCAAAAGAGGAAGATCATATGTCTGTGTCATCCATAGGGAAGTTGTTTTAGAATAGATCATCATGTTCCCAGGCAAACTTTCCATCCTTTTCATCCACAAAGGGATGGAAAGCATCTGATTCACTCTCACAGGTCATCTTTCATTTTATCCAGGAGGTACCCAGGTACTCTGAAATCACAATGCAAACCAAAGTGAGTTGAGAGAATAGGGAATTTAACTTCAGATTGCCTGATAGAAAACAAAACACTAATGTAGGCTTGATTTCTCTAATGGCAAGACCTGATAAACAGCATTTCAGAATAAGGGCCAAGATTTGTCAGTCTCAAATCAGGTTGTTGGACAGCATGTTTCTTTGAAGGGGTCCAGGAACATAAGCTGCCCAATGTTGAGCTAACCTTTGTCAATACAACTATATTGATAAAGAATGTGTTTACTCTCTAGTGTCATACAGTCACTTCAGATGAATTTCTTCCATGCATGCTATTTGCATGTTTTATTGTTTTCTTAGGACTCTATTATTAAAAAAAAATATTATGTGGAGAAAATTATTATTAGCATCTCACATTTCTGAACAAATAAAAAAATATTATGGTTTGGATAAAAAAATGTATGGTTTTGATAAAGCAAAGAAAAATATTTCTTTTGCATTGTTATGGAAACTGCTTTTCTTTGTCCTACTTTTATGTTAATAGTAGACACAGAAAATTATGTCAGGCTAGTAACTAAACCTCTGTTTCATGCAGTTGGGAACATGAGTTCCAGATTGACTCAGTGGACTGCTTTGATGTATCATCCTGAGTGTGATCACAGTTAAGGGGACATACAGGAGATCAGACCCACCAGAATAGATTTAGGAGAGTGAGGTCCTGCCTGACCAGCCTAATCTCCTTTTATAATGAGGTGGCCAACCTGGTGGATGAGGGGAAGGCTGTGGATGTTGTCTACTGGGACTTCAGCAAAGCCTTTGACACTGTCTCCTACAGCATACTCCTGGAAAAGCTGGCAGCCCATGGCTTGGACAAGTGCACCCTTTGCTGGGTTAAGAACTGGCTGATGGCTGGGCCCAATGAGTGCTGGTGAACGGTGCTGCAAGCAGCTGGTGGACGGTCCCTGGTGGTGTTCCCCATGGATCAGCTTTGGGCCCAGTCCTGTTTAATATCTTTATGGATGATCTGGATGAGGGCATTGAGTCTACCATTAGGAAATTTACAGACAACACCAAGTTGGGTGAATGTGCTGATCTGCTGGAGGGTAGGAGGGCTTTGCAAAAGGCCCCAGACAGGCTGGATCTATGGGCTGAATCCAATAATACAAGGCTCAACAAGACTAAGTTCTATGTCCTATACTTGGGCCACAACAACCCCATGCAGCACTACAGGCTGAGGACAGAGTGGCTGGACACCAGATAGGCAGAAAGGGATGTGAGGGTACTGACTGACAGTNCAGAAAGGGATGTGAGGGTACTGACTGACAGTAGCTGGACATAAGCCAGCAGTGTGCCCAGGTGGCCAAGAAGGCCAATGGCATGCTGGACTGTATCAGGAATGGCGTGGCCAGCAGGAGCAGGGCAGTGATTGTTTCCTGGTTCTCAGCAGTGGTGAAGCTGCATCTTGAGTGCTATGTGCAATGCTGGGCTCCTCAGTTTAGGAAGGATGTTGAGATGCTGGAACGTGTCCAAAGAAGGGCGAGGCTGGTGAACGGTGTGGAACACTAGTCCAGTGAGGAGTGGCTGAAGGAGCTGAGAATGTTAAAGGCTCAGGGGAGACCCTACCATTCTCTACATCTCCCTGAAAGGAGGCTGTAGCCAGGTTGGGGTCTCTTCTCCCAGGAAATCAGCTACAGGACAAGACCACACAGACTTAGGCCGTGCCAGGGGAGGTTCAGGTTGGACCTGAAGGTTAGAAAGAAGTTCCTCGTGGAAATGGTCACTGGGCATTGGAATGGGCTGCCCAGGGAGGTGAGCACCCGGGAGGTGTTTAAGGAAAATCCAGTCGGATGTGGCACTGGGTGCCATGGTCTGGTTGACAAGGTCATAAGTTGGACTTGACAAGCTCAGAGGTCTTTTCCTACCTAGTTGATTCTGTGATTCTGTATCTCATAAGATTTGAAAACATAATATGGCCTCTGTTGGCCTGAAACCTGGGATAGGCTGGCTAGCACTGTGAACAGTGAAGCATAAAGCTAAACATCTGCTAAACTGTGCTCAATAAAATAATGAAATTAGTAACTTACACTAAATGCACATATACAGACATCTGTTGCTTGAAGTAAAGCTTTCAGCATCAACATTTGTGTCTCAAATAAATCACATCAGCACATCTGATGACAGTAGTATGTATGTTTATCTCCTGAGACTGAGGACACAGTAGAATTACCTCTTTTGAGCAGCCCAACTCCACTGCAAGTTTGAGATTTGGGTGATGTTTCATCCTCTCTCTCACTTTTGGCTTGTGAAAAGATTCATAACAGGTCTCTAAAACCAACTCTCCTTCCATTACTTATGATTTTTTATCATTCAAAAGCAATTTTTAGAGGCAAATTTTAAACCTCAGGAAGCACAAAACTATCACTAATGTATTACTGTCAAATTTAATCTCTAATCTTTGTAAAATAACAATCTTTTTTATTCAGCAAGTGGAAGAGTTCATTGGATTATCTAGTTTTAAATCCTCTTCCCTCATCATATAGGCATCTTCTACTTAAATGCAATGTTTATCTGTCAGAATTTTTACATGTTATTACTAAAAATAGAGAATAAAGGGAAAATATATGTTCCCCCCAACAGTCTATATTTTGCTGTAATTTTCATCAGCTCTTTGCTTTCCTTTATAAAGAGGGAAATCTGATGTATATTATAGCCTCTAACACCAGCTCCTAAACCTGTTTGTATTTATGTTCAGCAGGCTGTACAGAAAATTTATTTCTTCAAACAATCCTCTGGAGAAAGAGCAGTTTACAGTCTTTCAGTCAATCAGAACTACTAAATTAAATCACCATGACTCCGCATAGGTCTGTGACTCTGCCTAGAGTAATTGTGAAGGGATTTCTTAGAGCAATATTATACTTAGTATATTTTAAGCATTTAAGGAGAAAATGCAACTCTGAAGTTCAAAGAAAATGCTCATGGAAAAATCCATGTTCTTATTTCTCACTTTTAAAATAGAAGTTAAAAGGATGAGCTATATGTCCATTTATTTAGTAAAATAATTTATTTTACTAGCTTGATAAAGATCCTAATGCTACAAAAAAAAAAATCTGTATAACAGAATATTGATTTCCAGGTTTTCCTAGTCCTTTACTATAAGCATTCATGTATCTTCACAGGACTAAAGTCTGATTGTAAGTTTGCTATCTATCCAGTTTATGATAAAATTTTTTTGTCAAATTAAGTGAAACTAATCAAACTGTTATTCCATCAACAGTCAGATACTTTTTGAGAGAAGTGACACTTGCAGGTGCACTTGTAGCACAGTTTGCATGGTCACTAGGCTCAGTAGCATAGAGAAACATTGCTGCTTTCAAATATTTTCTGTCTTCACTGCAAGATTTGTGTATTTTAATTGTTTGATTGGTTGGGGTTTTTTTTTCATGAAGTGCCCTAATGAGGTTGTGACATTTCAACAGAAGTGTTTTGGAGCTGTTTCTAGGTCAATGATAAATTAATCCATTTATGCCTTCAAGAGCTCTGACTTTTTAAAAATAATACATATTTTGTATTTTATGGTAAACCACATGAAGTAGGCCAGTACTTCAGCATGTTTGTGAGATGATACTGTAAAAGACTGATTTTTCCTGACATTTATTTTGAAATGTCTTGACAAAGCTTTATCCTGCAAACTTGGAGAAATTCACTTGAGAAATCTTTCTCACAGCACCTATGCAGTCACTTTTTCACTGGATTATTTTTTGCCCTGTAAATATATATTAATTAAGTATATATGCATGAATTTGGATATGTGCTTTTGTGCATATACATATATTTGACTATGAAAAAATAGCACTTTGGAATCTGTTATAAATGGCAGGGCATCAGAAATCTTTGGAGCACTGAAATGATTTTTAAGAGTAGGAGGGTTCTTTTGTCATTTTGAGGGATTTCAACAACCAAAGTCAAAAAATATCTCTGAGAAAGCATGAGCTCTTACAGCTTTGCAGCTGTCATTAGCTGTCACAGACTGCTTAAATATGGTGTTGAGTATTATCTAATTACTGATACTATTCATAAAATATTTTGTGTTTTTCCCGACAAATTTGGGGGTATGGAAATCTAGTCTCACTTTGCATACATTCAATAAGCCAAAGGCTGATTATTTTGTGGCATCTGAGTAAAATAATAAACTAATGAAATTCTAATGTCAGGGTGGAACTACAGCTGAACCTCTTGATATGTCATTGAAATAGAGCCCAGCAAGGAGTCTAGCCTTGTGTGCTGGTCTTTTAACACACCTCTACTCCTATAGGTAGGAATATGATTTATGTGAAATGCTTGCATTTTTTTTATGCTATCTGACTAGTTAGGAGCTCTATAAATAGAACTTTTTTATTCCTCAGCTTTTTTACTGCTGTTGGAATAACGCTGGGTAAGGCTGTGTAGAAATCTGATCAGAAAGAGAGCTTACATTGCTTTTCTCCAGAAAACAATGGACCATCCAGGCAATTCTTTCTTATCATTCTCATTTGTTGTCTAAGTGAAGAAAACTTCACTTAAAGACTTTTACCTCTTGGAGACCTCTGACCTTAAACAAACTGGGGAAAGTCAGCATATGGTAGGCACTGATAGGTTTGCTAGCATATTTCCTCTCTGTGATACATTCTGAGAATGCCAGATTTCAGAAAACTTATTTTGAATACTCGATTTCAATTTCAAGAAAAAATCTATTAGCTGACCACCCATCAATAAAGAAGGATTCAGAGGTGTAAGGTGAAAATCCAACGGCCAGATGCACCAGGAGATACTGTCATGATTTTTATTTTGGGTCACAGCTTTCACTAGAAAAGCAAGAATTCCACTGTATCTAAGTGTAAATCTGCAATTAAGCCACTGAGAGGAAATTTGAATTAGTGTTCAATTAAGTATCTGTAACACTTGAAAATCACATTTAATCTGATTTGTTTTCCCCAAAGGTAGCCAAAATAAGGGAATAAGGTGTGTTGACCTATAATTCAAGACCAAATGTGTTTGCTTTTGGCAAGTCAGCACCTAAGAAGGAATTTCTGGTAATTTCCTCTTCACCACACAAAAATGTAACAAATCTCCTAGATCTCTGCATTTGAGCAAAAGGCTGAAGTTAGCTCTTTTGAAGATCACTGTTTTTGTAAAAAGAAGAACTTAGAGGAAGAAATTGTTTTTTCTTAAAGAGAGGATTTTAGCAAGAAGAAAATCAGCATTCATTTCGACCTTGAGAAGCTAAAGTGCAGAGTAGTGTGGTTGAAGAATATGCTGGAAGCTTTCCTATGACAGCTGCAGCATCAGAGATCCAAATCACAAGTTGGATTACATTTCTATCACACACAAAATAAGATATGGATATTTTAAAATTTAAGTCCCACTCATTTTGTGTTCCAGCTGCTTTATCATCATTTAGTCTGCTGTTATTCCACTTAGAGTTCTGATATAGCTACAGTACTTTTATCATCTCATAGAACATGACAAAAATATATATTCAGATAGCAGCTGAATATACGTTATGGTATGACTGGATCATATAATCTACTGAAGGAATAATAAGAACATTTTCATTCCATATGTTCTGCAAATGTGTGAAAAACAGACATGCTAGCTATGATTTTCACCTCACATTTGCACAAAACCAGTGTAAGAATGGAGAGTCAAACCCATTATTTTCTTCCACCTAATTTCTTCCAAATAACAGGGTTATATTACTTCCTGACAGGGTTTAATTATGGCTCTGAAGATTTTACATAAACTAAGGTCTGAGATTCTTCAGAAAATTCAGCAGTGAATTTATCTGGCCATGAGAAACCTAGCAGGCTTGTTGACATTATAATTTTATTTAGTGTGTATACCTGTCTTTGTGCATAATGTGAGAGAGTTAAAATCATTTCAATTATATAAATTTTATAAATGGTGAGCACAGCTAAGACACATTTTTTGCTAAATGAAGGTATAGCTCTATTTTTTCTATTTTCAAAAATAAATTTGGATTAAAAATCAAAGGAAATACAGATTACCTTCTTTTTTCAGTGTTTTGGGATCCTCTGAGCACTCATCTTTCCAATATAAATGTTTTACCTTCACTTTCAGGGCAATGTTCATCTAATTTGATATTCTATATCTATACTGTGAAGCTCTACCCAGACTTCTAAACCTGCTTACAGATACACCAGCCTTTTTTTTGTGTACTGTTAAGGGATATAAACTGGTGTAAAAGTACCAGTTTCAAAGATTATTTGAGCAGCTGAGGATGTTTATCTTCAATTTTTTATGTGCTGATTTTTCATCAAATCAGATCTAGTTACAGTGGCTATTTGGTTTGTTTGTAAACTTAGCACATATTTTCACATATTGAAAATTTAAGGACGAAGAGGTTATTCTTCATGAAAATTTTGTGTAGCAAGGTTTGGTGTGAGGTTGTATGATCCCTTCTTGCCTAATGTTATTTTAGAGAGTATAACATAGACATGGTAAAAATGACTTTTTGATACTGAAATAAAGACCATTCACTGATTGTTACATGAAATGTTGTGCATATAACCATAGTAGGACTGGCATTTCCAATGAAGAACAGATGTAGTTTTGGCGTTTATAGCCAGCTTCCATTAATGAATACATCTAAAATTACTGTTAATTTATATTTGTCATAGAATTGTTTTCAAATTTGAATATCGTTTCTACGATATGTTTACTTTACTCACATTGCTGAAGGAAACTTCTGTCTGCCTAATTTTCAAAATAGTTTTGATGTAATCCTATCTGCCAAGAATTGAGAGAGCAAAACAAAATTATTATGTTAAATTTTACATATCAAGAGATGAGTCTTGACTTAATAAATAATGTTATACTATGCCTGAAAAACGGAATGTATTAAAGTTGTCAGCCCTATAACTGCTTTATTGTCCTTTTTTGATAAAAAGAAGTGCTATGGGGTCAATTTGAAGCAGACATTTTACAGGAAGACTTCAATTTTTGTACATCTTGTCTAATCTTGAGGGATGCTAAATTCAAAGACTTCTGCTTTGTTAAAGGAGTTTACTCAAGTTTGTAAGAAAAAAAATTAGAC
Source organism: Phainopepla nitens (assembly GCA_013400175.1). Taxonomy (NCBI): domain Eukaryota; kingdom Metazoa; phylum Chordata; class Aves; order Passeriformes; family Bombycillidae; genus Phainopepla; species Phainopepla nitens. Next base: position 208,211 of record VXBQ01008084.1, on the reverse strand, counting down.
ATATTATTTCTGAAATTCAGTGTAGTTTTTCACTTTTCTAGACTGATAAGGAGAGATATATCAGCAGATTTTAAATAGCAATGTATTGAACAAACAATATATAAGAGGCGGTTTAGTTATGGAAAATGAACATCCCTTATTAAAGCCTCATTTTAAAAATAGTTAAAGATTTCACCATACAGTACTGAAAGTTAAAATCCATACCAATTTTCTCTCTTCTGCCACGCTGTTTGATTCCATACGGAAGAAGATGGTAAATTTTGCAAGTGCTGTCATTAAATAAAAATACAATAAAATAATACAATTAAAAATACAATACAACTAGTAGTATATATCGGGTAGAACAGATTGAGAGGCAACTTAGCTTTTGTCCTCTGTCTCTGAAAAGTAAGCTTTCTCTCAAGAGGAACTAGAAAGAGCCAATAACTGAAGCTTTTTTTAGCTATTTCAAACCATCTGAGACGATTGTAGTACTGATCTACAGCAGCTTACAAGCGCTATGACCTGCACAATGAGGTAATATGGATATGGATCTACAAGGTTCTTAAACTCTTTAATAATTTGCTTCTAGAGCAGTGGAGTTGGGCAGTTTGTAGCAAAAAAATGCACTGGATTTTGATAAGCAGTTGTCTTGAAGATATTTCACCAGGTCTAAGAAGCAATGACTGTTTCTTTCTAAAGAAACCGAGTATGTGTAACTGCAGGGTCCTAGTCTTCTAGTAAAGAAGTTAGGGAGTTACTGTCCAGAAAGCAAAGAGCTGGTTGGTGTCTGTTACAGAATAGAAAACTACACTGACCCCCTACTAATACTTTAATAAGAAAAAAAAGATCCCGCAAATCTAATTTTGAAGCTTTTCTCAATATCTCAGATATTTCAAAAGTCCTGTTTTTGAAGTGAGCTGTTTGGACTAGAATTCTTTAGGATCTCCTGCTTTACTATTTGATGCAGAAGGTGCCACAGGCTGTTAGCCAAGGGTGACTTGCAGAGGGCAGAAAATGCAACTCATTGTAACAGGGCTTATGTGGAATTTATCTTTCAAAATATCAGCTGGCTCCAAACCTCCCTTGCTTAAAGCAAAAACTGTCTGGGACCCATGTAAGACAATAGGATGTGCAGGGTTTTTTTCTAGTTCAAAATACAGTCTTTGGCATTAGGTGGGTATGGCAGTAGAACAAGTGAATTTGTTTGTAGACCCATAATTCCAAGAAGTAGTATTTATTGCAGGCCCTAGCAAAACAGATGGAACCCCATGCTTCTCAACTTCCTAATTAAACAAAAATTAAAGCTTGTTTCACATAAGCTATTGCTTGTCTTACTTTGTTCAGAACAGTGATGAGAAGGTATATAATTCTCTTTATATCCCTCTTCTTTCTTGCTTCTGCCTGCTTTAAGAAAAGCTAAAATTTTGTGCACAGTCTTGGGTTTTTAAGAGATACAAGGGTAAAATACTTCAAGAAATTTAAGCTTCCTTCACAGCCTGAAAATTTACATTCTTGGGCTTTGTGGGATACAGAGGACATTTCCATTTTAAGTCCTGCTCTGGTAACAATAATAGTGAGAGTTTTAGCATTTACGTAAAGGTAGCACTATTGCAAGTATTCAGAATAAACAACGGTGAGGCAACATTTTCCATGTCTTAAAGGAAGGATTAATCATAAAGGCTGTCATGTCTTGTTCAGATTGTCAGTGTTTTCAAAGGCTATGAGCCCCCAAAGCTTTGCCACTGTGTAAATGATACACTACACAAAAAAATACTGCTCTATAGGAAAACTGGTGGAAATATATAAGATAAATTCCTTACAACTGTTTCTGAATATTTTAAATATAAAATTTCATATGAAATCATATCAGTATATATTCTAAGGTCTAGTATCCCATGAATTATTTGTTGTTGGATATTAATCATATACACATTAAATTTTGAAGCGTCACTACCCTTTTTATGAAAAAAGAAGTTATATTTTGGTGTCACTCCCTTTCTGATTTAAAATTATAAGGCTTTAAGGTTTAACTCTATCAGTCTTAGAAATGCTGGAATTTGATAACAGTATTGTATCTAAATTATAAAATGTATGAGATGCCTTGGCCAGCATTGACCGTAGCTACATAGGTCCACAAGTACATTATTCTGTAATTAATTTCTGTGATACTTCAAAAGATCTCTGTTGTCCTGCTATTTGTAGTTGTTGGAAATTAGCAATACTAAATGTATGATATTAAAAACAAATAGTGATTTTTTTAACTTCCCCACAATCATGCAGAACTTTGATTTCCAATATTCTTCCAATACTAAAGACATCATTGGAAGTATTAGAATTTATTTGCCTTTATTATTTGCACTTGTTATGGTGCATTTCTTTTTGAGTATCAGATTAAATATCCGATATCCATCTTTCTAGATGGAAAAATTTCAACTGACTTTAAGTGGTTCTTGAAGAGCTCCAAAAGATAAGAAGGATAATAAACTTTATCGCCAAAAAGCAAAGCCACAACAATAAACAGGCTGCTATGACCTGTACTTTATTTCCAGTGTTGTTGGGAATTTACTGGTAATTAATAAGTGCTGGAACGACTGCTAAGCAAAATAGCTAGTTTTCCTTTTCTAGGAGAGGGGGAATAAATGCAGCATAGTGTCAGAAAAAAAAGCAGAAAAAGTAGTCAGCATAGGTCTGTGATTTATTGACTTTCTTAGCTGCCTTTTCTGACCTGCTATTTCACTCTGCCAAAGGCTCTCTGTGTCTAGAAAAATAAGTAAAAAATAAAACTCATGTGTACTGCCACAAATAGTATTGTATAAAGAATTTACAAACCTCTTCACCCTTTCTTAAGAATTAGAAACATCTTCCAGTGATTTAGTCTGTCAGTTTTTTCCCTTCTTTGAAACTTGTCTTAAGAACAGACTTGTTCTGTTAGGTTGCTTCTCCCTAGAGGGCCTTTGTCATCTAGGAGCAATGAGACGGTTTTGTTGTTATGTATGCCACCAATACAACCCCAAATATTAACAATAGACTATGGGCTTTTTTATCTCTCCTGAATCCAAAAAAATAAAGTCTAAGGTCTCCATTTCTTTTTTAATGCTATTAATAACAATATAGGACTGCAGAACAAATCCATGAAATTTTTCAGGTTACTGAATGTCTCTCTTGCTCTCTTGCTATTTTTTCCTTCTCAGAACTCATATCCACTTTCCTTCAGCATTTATGAAAATTATTTTAGATGAATGACCTAGAAAAACCAAGTATTTTTCCCCTTTATGTCTGCAAATAACTTGTGCATGTTGTGTTTGTATATCACACTTTCCTTATTTTAGTGTGCTTTCAAAGTACATTTCTTAAACTGTAGAGCTAAGAACCTCTTTTTCGTTTGTATTAAATATACCGTTGGAATTGCACACAGAGTATATGTCTTAGTCATGGCCTAATACGCCTGTCCTTAAAGACAGGACCAGTTTTTTAAAAATGTAGCATTAATAGACAAATGAAATAGCATAACTTTTTTTCAGTAGATGGTTTTTATATTCTACACTATGTGAGCAGGCAGTTTTATTTAGAGTAAAAAGCTTTCCAACTTCTATGTGGGAAGTTTGCTAGCACTGCTCCAAGCATGTTTTTTCACATAATTCAGGGCATGCAACAAAACTGCCCAAAATAATCAGTAAAGATTATCTCACTTTTGATCACTCTCATGTGTTTAATTTAGGCCTGAAAATTCTAATTCATTGCATATTATCAGACTGGGAATTCAAAAGTAAAAAATTCATTAGAAAAATAAACATTTTGATCTGTGAGTGCACTTTGAATCTTTTCGGAAGAAAAACAATCCACCAGTTGCTCTTGGTCCAAACCTATTTGCTACATTATTATCAATAAAGTTTGTGTTGATGGAATAGTACAAAGCTGTACAGATTGCCTCCAACTTTCTCTATTCGTCTTACCACTTTTTCCCACTACACTCCTTACCTGCTGTCCTAAGAACAGGTATTTTGGAAAGGATATTATCTTTAACTTTATAAAGGTTCATTTTATCTAATGAACCTTTTTCTATCCTAATGTGAAAGGGCATGGAAATGTTAGAAGCTTTTAGACTTGGAATATTGTGGCACCATGTGCTTAACAGGACATTTTATTGCCAGGCACTGACGTTACAGCTAAATTAGAGTGAAGCGGCCATGAGACTGATGAGACAAAGCTAATGGTTTGAAGAAATGGAAATTATTACATATTTGAAACCTTGCTCTAGGTAGAAAGCATTTTCTTGTATTAGATTAGAAAAACAGAACCAGTTTTTTTTAAAAAAATTCCTGCTTTTCAATCACATTTCCATTTTCTTAATTTAGATCACAATGCAATTTTGTGTGGAAATCCTGGACAGAGGGAATGTTTCTCTGCCTGTGCTGGACTGTCCTGATCCCCAGGAAAACATTGCTTTTAACCTGTCTATGGAGAAAGCTTCCAAAGCTTTGGGATGAGCTTGAATCAACAAGTGTGATAGCTAGTGTGAAATAAGTAGTAATATAGTTGTAGCTTGTCACAGGGTGAAAAGTTTAGATTTGGGGGTTTTAGCATGGATGTAGGTGAGATCCCAAGATGGAGGATTTTGGGTGTTGTCTCTGCCTCCTTCTTCACCTACTCCATTTTATGCAGTGTAGGGAGCACAATATCATCGGACAAAAGTGCCCACAATGCAGGTACTGCGTGGACAGATAAATAATTAGGAATTGGTAGAAAAATAAAAACATACTAAGTGTTAAATACGTTGTAAAACTTAAGTGGATAAGGTACCTGTAAAAGAACTCATGAAATCGTCCATTTTTCATCTTGTAGGCACATGTCACTGAAGTGTGCTGAGACTGTTTCATCTAAGGCTCTGAATTGTGATAAAGAAAATAATAAATGACTGAAGACCAAAGCCAGCGAGTCCCACTTGCCTCATTTCTAAACGTGGCACACCATCACAGAGGTCAGGGGGACCCCGTGTCAGCGACTCTGACAATTTTGGTCGTATTTCTTTTCTAAATTTTAACTATACAACCTTTTGAAAGCAATATACATCAGATGCACAGCTGTTCTGCTCTTTCCCATCTTTTCCTCCCTACTCCAGACTCCTCCCCTTTTAGAAGCAGATACCTGCTATAAACAAACTACTATACTTTTGTGCTTCTCTCATGTGCGTGGGCTGGTCTGTCTGTGTTAACAGCAGCTTCTCTGTCCTTCCTCTGCATTGTTCAATTGTTCGAAAAAGGGACATGTAGAAAAGAGGGGAGATGTTTAAAAAAAACTGTGCAGTACAGTGTGCTCCTCTGTTGAATGCGCTGTTACTGATTTGCAAGACCCTCGGGAAAAAAAGCTCCATGGTGTAGGAAATGGAGAGTCTCTGTATGCTGGACAAATTACAGTGCTGTGCATGACATCCCATTGAACTCTGGCTGTGGTGATTTCCTTTCACACTGTTTTGTATGGTGACACCTGAAGAATGTCCTACAAGACAAGGTAGCTGTGTTACCTCAGAAACATCCAGCTGCCCATGGATAATGTGCCCATGGATAATCTGCCCAGCCCTTTTGACATTTTTCAGAGCTTTTAGCCACTCTGGATTTTTTATTCCACTTCAGCAACCTGATTGGAAAATACGAGTTTCTCATGCAAGAGCAGGTCTTGCTGTTTGTCCAAAATCTGAATATTTCTCATTTACTCCTTCTTCCATCGCACTGTTCACCCCCAGAAACTGCGATTATTGCAATAGTTTGAAGAAAATATCCTTTCCTGCTTCTTGAGGTTGGCCTCAAAGTGGGGCACCATTTTGCTGGGACAAGGAACCAGGCACTAATTGTTATTTAAGGTGATTACTTACTCTAAACTTACTGCTGAGGTCTGGAGCTATGTGTCTCCACTCTTAACACAATAAAGAACACAAAGATTCTGGCTGGTCTCTGTTATATTATGTACACAAACTAAATTGAGGGACATCAGACAGTACATTGCTCTATATTTTTGAGATAGTGTCAAATGTATCTAAGATAAAGGTTTGAACTTCATGTTTGACTTAAACAAACTGGCTTCTTGAGTCAGTTAAATTGAGCCACTGAGCTGTGATCCTGAAAAACTGTTACAAACTTCTCGTACAGACTCAGGCAATTTACTTGACCTTCCTTTTCCATCATTCTTCAGGGGTAAGACGAGATTAAAATGCTCTTTTCACCATCCTTTAATCTTCTGATGTGTTTAGGTTGGGGATGTGAAGGGAAGGGAATAGGGCCATTGACTACATGACTTTCTCTACCACTTTAAATGTCGCTATTTTCATTTAGAAAAGACTTGTAATTAGACTTCCTGAGACCTTTTTCCCCTGTGTACTGGTCCCAGAGGTGCAGTTAGCAGAGTTGCTGCAACTAAATGTCCATCAGCATGAGAGAGAGGGAGAGGGATTTATTGATGACAGGGCCATGCTGTTTCAGAAAGACCTGTAAGAGCAGTGTTCCCTCTGAAATTCAAGTAGCACTTTGTCAGTTACAATATAGTGCTATTATTTATGGGCTTCTTGTAAAGTCAGGGATATAAAAAATCCAGTGTAATTAGGACTGTCAAAAGGACTCCATCGATTCTTTAAGTCTATAAAACCATTTCATAAAATGTGGTCCTTACTCTGTGTCACATTTAAAACTGATAACCTTGTTTTCCTTTTCAAGTTTTATGCAAAACTAATCCCATGTAAAGAGATTGCCTTTACCTACATTCAGCTGTGACAAATTCCTCAGGAAACATGACCAAGGAATGTTAATTTTACTTGTGACTTTTTAGTTAATAAGAGGTAGCAGTCTTATTTTTAAAGGTACTTTCTAACTTTCTGGAAAGAGGAGACATTGTTGTAGATGGTTTTTAGATTGAAGTACACAAAGACTTATCAAATAAATGTTCTCATTCTCTGGATGGACTTGAAGATATGTTTCATATTGCTCACAGTATGACTAGATGCTGGGAAAAACACACTAGCCTCTAGAGTCTGTGCTTTAGAAATGCAATAAAAGAGACAAATATCTAAAGAACAGTCAATTCTAAGGCACATTTGAGAGATGGTAAAGGCACTGAAATATAGAGAAACAGTGAGACACAATGATGTGGGATAACCTGGCATCTTGGAGTGATGCCTTGTATGTAATACCTAATAGTTACTGAAAAACATATTAACAAAATGGGAGGAAATTTGACTGTAAATAGGTAACCTGGACTGAATCCTGTGCATATAAGTGAAGTGTCTATTTCCAAAACTGTTGGAGCAGCTTGCTGATACAATTACTGTTTGTATCCAAAATTTTTTTGCCATGTTTTAGACTATAATTAGTTTTCAAAAAATATGAAAAAGATAAATTCAAAGACATTTTCCTTCGTGTGATTATATTAAGATGATTTTTTCAGAGATTTACATCCTCTGATTAAAAAACTCACAGAATCATAGAATATCCTGAGTTGGAAGGGACTCACTAGAATCATTGAAGTCTGACTCCCGGCCCTGCACAGGACACCCCAAGAGTCACACCATGTGTCTGAGAGCATTTTCCAGTGCCCAGCCATGCTCTGAGTGAAAAATCTTTTCCTAATATCTTGCCTAAACCTCACCTATCACAGTTTCATGCCATTCCCTCAGGCCTTGTCACTGGTCGCTATAGCTTATGATCAACAGCTCATTAAAAAAATTCTATATGAAAAGTTTTATTGATCAGATTTTGAAATATGATGAACTATGTTTTCAGCATATAAAACAGAGGTTTCAGAGCATCATGGTCATGCACATATATATAATCCCATAGCTGAGTAGATCAAGGGGTGTCAGGCTTGCATGTATAGTGATCAGTCCTTGTAAGTTTGTTGTAATTAAGGTGTGTGATTCTTTTGAATGGTGGAACTATATGAATACACCCAATTGTGTTTCTATCACAGGAATTAAATTCAAAGTCCACTGTAGGCCAAAGGGAATTAAATGCAAAGCATGTCTAATATTGAGTGGCTAACAGGAACATAATTGCCAAGGATAACAAGATATAACAGGATTAGAAATTAAAAATTGCACATTTTAATTCTGATTCTCAATTTACTGTGCATTGATTCAGTTGTGAATTCATGCATGGTGAATATCAGGACTGTGAGTTAAATAAGAATGGATCAACTTTCCTTGTCATCTTTTGAGGAAGTGGGAAAATATGACCAGCAGGAACATACAAATTTACCCTCCTTCTAATGCTTAGACCAACACAGACCCACCCTTTAGTATGGTCTAATTCACAGATATGTTTTTGCTGATAGCTGCAGCTGCAGGGAAGTCTTTTTATTGCTCTGTAGTAATCTTAGAGAGTGTTATTGAGTGTGTTATGAAACTGCTTCTCATATACAACAAGGACTGGGTGAAAAAAAAGTATTTGAAAAGGAAGCATAAAATATATTTTAAGTTGAATTAAATATTTCATTAGACACATACATTATTTCACTTCCCAATGTGAAATATGGTTCTATATAAGTTAAATACATAGATTTTTTTTTCAGTATGTAAATTAGTATTTTGATATAAAAAGTCAGTTATTTTTGAAGAAATTAAAATTTAGTAAAAATATTAGTTAACTCTATCACCTAATGAAAGTAACTTGTAAATTGTTTTATTGATCTGAATTTCTGAATTTTTTGTGTTACTGTAAGAATGAAAAGCTAATCCAGTTCCTTCCATTATTTTTCCCATGACATGGTGGTAATATTATTTTTATTGGAAGTGGCCATGAATCTATATCTTTAAAAGTTACTTAATTGAAATATTAGCACGATACTGTGTGAAAGAGCAATATAATGTAATATTCACCTATAAAGTATAGATATTTACATTAAAAAAAATGTTTGTGTATTTCATATCATACAGGGTAGTTTTTAATTGCTTAGCTAAACATTTTCATTTTTGCCCATCTTTATTTTTTCCATCTGTATATATTCTCCTTGGCTTGAATCTGGTTCAGAAAAAAAACATTGTAGCCTGTGTATGAGTGTTTGCCTTATCTGATAAAAAATGAATCAAGCTGTCTTTGTTAGCTGAAGTACCTGTAATCAGCTATTCACAAGCAGTATATTTCAGCTTTTGGGCCATATCGGTGCCTTTTCAGAAAATAAAGTATCAGAAACTTTCACCTTGCAATCCACTGCATCCATCTTCCCCTTCTGGATGTGGTTCATGTCTTTTGTGTACCCATACTACAACCCTTAGTATTCGATTTTTTAATTTTGTCTTATCCTGTTGGTAAAACAGCTATCAGCTGTGTCTGAAAGCTTGCAGGCTTACAGGAGTCCAAGTGGCTTCCAGGCATCCAGTGAGTGAGGTCACTTCCCTGAAGTAGTGAATTAGTGTCACTTGTTCTGCCTTTTTTTGTTGTTGTTTATGATTGTGTTTGTACGTCAGGTCAGGACATCTATTCTGACTTATTTTCAAATGTAACACAGTGAGTTTTTCAGACATATAAAAGGAAGTTACAGTGGTTGCTACTACCAGAAGTCTTATATCTGGAAAAGCTCTCTGAAATCTGTGTAACACACTCTTCCAACTCACAGTACTCCTTTGATCATAGAAGCTAAAAAAACCCAAACTGTAAAAACCTGACTAGATATCTTAGATGTCTCGAAATCCTTTGGTTTGGCTTGGTTTTTTTTTTTTTTTGTTTTGTTTTTTTTTTTTTTTTTGGTAATTATTACTGGTGTTGCAGAATTAGAGAGCATTGTAGTGCTCCAACCATGTTGTAGCCTCCAGGGCAGGCTATTTGGTGTATCAAAAGCTGCCAATCTCTTGTGCAGTCACATGAAAAAATATCAAGAGACAAAGGTAAAAGCTGGCTGATGGACCATGAGCTTAGGAAACAAGGTTAAGGAGATCCAATAAATGAGATACCTTACAGCAAGTGTGATCCCAGAGGGAATAAAAGTTGCTTTGCTCATGTTTATGTAATTCAAATGGTGTTTTTATTACCAGGATCTGGGTAAACACACCTTCTGCCTTGTTGTTATTTCATGTGTGTATTCCAGAGAGCTGCAGCCGCTCATTTAAGCCTTGCCCTGTATTTGTGTCATATTGCTTTTGTAGGTCTAGGCCAGTCTGGTATTTTGAGAGTCCTTATGTATTCAGCTGAAATCTGAGTGAAGCCCTCTGGGACTGTTATTTATGGGTTTGCTTTGGTATTCTGTCATTGTTCTGTGCATGTTTGTTTAGTTGTATGAAATGCAAAACTCTTTGTTTACTTTCTGACAAGGGATTAGCTTCACCTAGAGAAAAAGAATGCTTTGAATGAGCTTCTGCTGCTAACAGTGAGGAGGATCCTAAGCTCCAAGTTCTTAAACCTTTTATGTGAAGAGATCAGTTGACTAAACTGATGGAGACTACTGCACCGAACAACCCTCACACAGCTGAAAAGGTTGGACATATGTTTCAGACAAATGTACTTCAGCAGAGTAATTGGAAAGCAATGCACTGTCAAAGAGTTATGCAATATGATGAAGAAAATTGCAGCAAAAATCATTAGTGGCTTTTGCATAGAATTTACACAGAATTTATTATGCTAAGTATAGTGTAGCTGTTATGTTTGGTAAACAACATTTTGCCTAATTTCCATCTAATGTCTCTGCTTAATTATAAATAATACAAAGATGTTACCCATTAGATAATTGGATTAAGCTGTAATTTTAAAAAAAATTCCTAAATTATCTAGTTACCTAAAAAAAATAAGATAATATTTTGTGTTCATACAGTGAAACCAGTCTCAGACTGATTTGAGAAAGATTGTTATTATGGAATCCAAATTTACCTATTTTTGTGATATATTTACATGGAAGTTACTGTGCTTTCTTTTGTACTATTGCAGGACTTAACTGCCAGTGATAATTTACTCAGATTTTAAGCTGAAATGAGCAATGGAAATTCTCAAAAATTGAAAAGATTACTTTTACACTATTAAAGTTACTTAAAAGCCCTTAAAATTATAATCTAGTCCTGCACAAAATATATATAGTACATTTTTTCTTGTATTTTAAGAAGCTGAAATGTGTTTTGCTACATACCTTTAGAAAACCTAGAAATACTGTGACACCCATGTTGGCGTAGACTTCCACCCAGGGGAAAACCAAGGCTGCCCTCTAATGGCACCTTCTCCTGTAATCCACTGCAGCACAGCCCTCCAAAACTACCCAGTAGAACAGCTGACCAGAACACCTGGTCATCACCCTGCTGTAGGTTACACCAACCAGTTGCAGTAATTACAGCTCTTCTTTATTTCTGCAGAATATGTGTCTGTGCTTTTCCTCAGCTGAGTAAACAGTTGCAAATGTCCAGGGCAATTTCAGTGTTACAAAGCTTACACAGGGGAGAATGGTTTTCAGGCTTCATAAAGCACTTCTGGAGGAAAAAATAAAGAAAAAAACCAGCAGTGCCTAATTTATGAAGCAGTAGGCTCTGCTCTTTGCTGAAGTGAATTTCATTTTGTCAGCACACCACAACTAGAGATTATTAGGAGAATGATTATGACTGTGCTTTTTTATGTGTCTTGATGTATGTTAGAGTTTCACTTCTATCAGCTGGATATCATCTCAAATGAAGCAAAAAACATATTCTGCCAGGACACCAACTGGTCCAACTGGTGCACCTGTGTGCTGGTGTGAGCTTTACAAAGGGACTAGAAAGCAAATGAGAACCTAAAGCAGTGTAATTGTAGGGGGGGATTTTTAGATTTTTGGCATTTTATTTTGAGCCCCATGAGAAACAAAATGCCTTTTGATCGGAAGCGTACCTGTGATATGAAATAAGAGGGCTGTGTTCTGCTTCAAAAGGAGAAAAACAGGCACTTTTCTGGCATTATTGTTCAAAAGAAAAAGGGAAGGGATTAGAGAGAAGAGATTATAAAGAGCATTCTCACTGCTTTTGAGCTCTTAAATAATGTATTTGATGACACTTTTTTTTAAGTCTTGTTGTTTGACTCTGAAAAGTAATTGATGTTCATACACAAACATATTCCTATGCTTTTAAAAAGCTATGTATTTTCAGAGTGCATTTATTTGATCAAATATGACTTCTTAAAGAATCACACTGATGCTGAGAAATAAGACAGTTTTTTTTTTTACTTTGTTGACCTTCCAGTGTTACCTAAGAAAAGTTTTAGGTGTATAACTCTCAGCAAATCTGTCTGCTGGTCTGGAGGCGACATGTCAGGTTGAGCTGAAGCTGAAACTAAGGAGTGTCTGTAAAATGTCACATGCTTCCTTAGAGAATTGGTAGTATTTCAAATGAAAAGCTGCACTAGAATTTTGGTAATTCACTTTTTCATCCTCTCAAGAGAGCAAGGGGTGCGCAGTAATGGAGTGGCAAGAGATGTGTTTACATTTACAGCTACTGCAGAGGCAGAAAGATGACACAAAGTGTAGAGCTCAGAAATGCAGAGCCTCTCAGGAGTAACCCTATAATTTTGTAGGCTTGAGAGAACCTTTCCTATAAGCACTTAATCCTTTGTGGTGTTTTCATGCTTCTTCTACGCAGCATCTGGAAGATTATAAACCTTGTAGTTATCAGGAGAGTGAAAACTGCCAACTCTCTAAACTCAAAGTCATGATTTGTGAGTAATTCTCACAAACCTGAGCATATGACCTGAGTGTCAGCCAAGAGGATAGGGAGAAGGTAGATAGATACACAGAGAAGAAAATAATGTTGATGTGTACTGAGATGATAGCAACTACCTTGGATCTCTCTGTTTTCCTATATTTCTCTCCAGTCCATTTTAAATGTTAAAATTATTTCATAGGATGTTTCACTGTACAACTCTCTTTCAAATTATTATTTCCTAAAAAGTAAAGCTATATAAATATCCAACTTGTGTCCCACCAGGTGCACGCATGGGATAATAGAAGTTAAGAAGAAACTTTCAATTGTGTTTAAAAAAATTCTTATGTTAAAATAGAAGCAAAAAAGAATTTACTGAAACAAAGGCATAACAGTGAGAAACTTGCAAGATCATAAGCTAGAGTGTATTTATCACTGGAAAAACAGTTTTACAAAAATATCGTCAGAATAGGGGTTTATTCTGAGTTCCTGAAGGCATAGTCTGACTGTCGGACTGTCGAGGGCATTAGAGCTGAGAAGGGAAATTTTATTTGTGAAATCTGATAAAATTAGGTACCAAGTTGATGTAAGTTTGATATCTATAGATACTAGGCAACTTTGAGCATTTCTACTCTTGGTGGTGGAGGAGTTTTTGTTTGAGTCACTCTGCTTCATGCTGATAGTGTTTCAGCGTCATAGATGGGAAAGTATTTACACTGCTTATGCTGGGTGTTTAAAGTAGCTTTCCAGGTCAGGGAGAGAGTCTTCCACAAGATAATACTTACAGCTTCCCTACCCTCAGGCTGTGATTACAGCATTAGTATAGCATTAGTATCCCCACCCCTTCCCCAAAAAATCAGCAAACAAGTTGCTTTGATTTTCTCTTTGACAGAATTGCACTCTGTCACTCTCTGGAGTTGATGACCTCTTTCTAATCTATATGAAGTCTTGAACTGCTAAACTTGTGTAATTTATCTTGTCATTGCAGCTGCCCTCTGGGATGTTGTACAGGAATTTTGATTATTTTAATCATATAATTTTAATTGGCTTTATGAATCATACTCTTTAAAGTAAAAAATAATTACAGAGCGTAATTTACATTTAGAAAGAGCACATAGCTCATAATACTGAATGAATAATACATTTATTTGATTTTAAGCTTCTTCAGTGATGGTGCACTGATATGGACAGTTTCTAACATGTTTTATACTCTTAATTCTGTGAGTTTTGAGGGGTTTGGAATTTGTTGGGTTTTTTTTCAAATGCCAAGTCTCCCTAGAAAATAAAGATCAAAAAAGAAGACTCTCTGGGGAATGTGTCCATAAAATAATGAAATTATCTCTTTGCCTATTGCTGACCCTCAGGTCTGCAATTAATACGATCATAAAACTATTCTGTTGGCATTTCTCATATAGGAGTTAATTTCTTTGTTCTTACCTGTTTATCAGTATTTTCTAGTACAAGATAAGCTGCTAAGACTTTTCTAATTTGCAACTTTACTTGAATTGATGCATTTTAGTGTCAAGTCAAATTATAAATATTGCTTCCTATATTAAAAATATAATTGGAAATTGGCAGTTGTAGGGAAGACAAAGTCTAAGAAAGTCTAGGAGAAAGTCTAAGAAAAGCTTCCCACAACTAAATACTATGCTTTTATGTTGACATTCCAAATCAGCAATTTCTCTTCCCAAATCAAAACATTCTCAAATCTGCATGAGGTTATCATACAATGTAAAGCCTGGAGGCCCTGTTTTCTCATTTTCAGTATTTAAATAGTAGAATGTTGTTCTCATGCTTACTTAGCCTGCTAGGAGTCAGTTACACCTATGTATAGAATCTATGCAATTATTTATAATTATGAATTAATTTTATGCCTAAAGTATTGTAAATATTGATAATGGTGGTACTTCAGGGACTGGGAAATTTTAAATTAATCCTAGCAATTTTTGAAAATGTCAAAGTAACTAATTTTTTAATGTATTTTTTTTAATTGAATGAGTATGTAGAATTATGGGTAGTTCTCTTAATTTTGTTGCGGAATAAATGAGTCCACTGCAGTGGTTTTAAGGGAAACTTATAATTGATGAGCACAAACTCAGAAGTTAATTTCTTTTGCAGAATAAATTCTGTCCTAAACTGGTAATATATGGAGTATTTATGCAGTTACATAATAATCCACCCCTTAAAAAATACATATATATTCTGAGGTAAGGACACAGCTCTAAGAGAATTATACTATTAAATTTTAGGTCAAATTATGTTACAGGAGAAAACTGAGGGGCAGGTCTCTGACTGCCCATCATTTCATAAAAGTTATAAGTTTGTTGGTTATTTTCTGGATGCCATGAGTATTTCTCTCAGAGACAGGGAGTGCCCACTGTAGGGCACTGGCACAGCTGCACTAAGATACTACTACTCGGAGACTATGTGAGATACCGTGCAGTTACAATGCAAGCTGGTCCCCAGCAAGCCTCCTTATGTTTCAAAGTCATAGTATTTTTGACTAAAAAAAAAAAAAAGTTTATTTATCTCTGACAGAACTGACCTGTGCAACTGTATGAAAAAATGAAAGCTGACTTTTTATATACTAACTGATTTGCATGATGAAGTAACACTCTTCTATATCCCACTGTGCAACAGTGCAATGGTTCCATACTCAGCAACTAGTATTCAGTTGTCATAACTCTGATTTCATTTTCTCCTTATATTTGATATATTTTTATTGTTAATCATTAGATACAGCCTCCTTTCCCAATAATATCCCCCACTAAGCCTCTAAGCCTCTTCATATTCTAAAGTTGCATTTTTTGATGTGTTGGTAAAATTAACTAATAGAAAGTAGGTGCTGCTGTAGATTAACTGTTAAGACAATGGGAAGACAGGCAAAAATTTAGATATCTTCTATCTTGATGCTGTTCTGTAGTTAAAGTTAGGCTAATAAATCTGATATTTCCACTGTTTCAGAGTCTGTAACATTAATACACTCTTGGCCTTTCTATGAATTACTTAAGCTATAATAAGAAATAAAAAATAAAAAGTAGGAAATAAGAAATAAAAATAGATAATAAGAAAATAATGGGTAGGAGCAAACGTGTATGAAACTTGTTTATAAAACAACGTATGAAAGCAAATAAATGGATTTTTTAAATTAATAATTGCCTCAGCATTATTTTATTTTATTTGTGGATAAAGTGAGAACAAACTAATAGTATGCACTACTTCTTCATAAGAGATCTAAGGTAGACTCTAGTCATTAGTAACTTTAGGAGGCAAGTTTGGCCATCCTGTTCTTTCTGTCATTGTCACCCCCTTGTTCAGTTCTTCAGGAATTAAAATTTGTTTATATTACAGTCTGACAGCATGTAGGAATGGAATAGGACTTGGCTATTGAGACTAAACTAGACCAGTGTATCTATGAAAACATTAATGTGTCTGTTATGACACTTTTCCTGTTGGAGTGGTGTAGTCTGTGTTTATAGATTATATCTCCCGATTGGATAGATCTATTTTAAGACAGATGGGAGAGTGGGCACTCTGTATCAGCTGTAGGGAGACAGATATTGAGCAGTCTCAACTTGGCTCCACTGTTATCTGCACGTCTTGCCTCCTCCTAGAAGTTGTCTTTGTCAACATTGTGTTTACATTTGCTCTCTATATAATATACTTGTTCTCCTAAAAATCAGTTTTACACTTCTATTGTTAAGCATTTCTTGTAAAAGACAATTGTTCACATTCAGAGCAATAGTTTACTAGATATTAAAAATAATATATTGAATGAGGC
This sequence comes from Phainopepla nitens, assembly GCA_013400175.1. Classification (NCBI taxonomy): domain Eukaryota; kingdom Metazoa; phylum Chordata; class Aves; order Passeriformes; family Bombycillidae; genus Phainopepla; species Phainopepla nitens. Next base: position 191,826 of record VXBQ01008084.1, on the reverse strand, counting down.
TAGAAGTTCCATACAGAATTCAGTAATGCATGTGTACAAAGCCGCAGCAGGACACAGGATGATCTCACAGCTTAATATAACAATTAGTAAAAGCCATTCATGCAATGCATGAAGTGTGAATTCTTCTAATTATATTTAGATACTGTTGTTAATGTCTTTATGTTATGTGTATGTTCAGCATTAACAGGGTTACTTGAATGATACATTGCCCTATGGCAGTAACGCCTGTACAAAGAATGTTTTTGCTTTCAGCTAGGAAGGTGGAAGCAGCACCAAAGAGTGCGAGTTACCAAAATGTCCCCTTGCAATTCTAAGTAGGAGTGTGAGTATGCTTTAAATTAAACACTATCTCTCCAAGCTACACATCCATCTGCTTGTTCAGGTAGCCTTCAAAATGTTCTGCTAAATCCACTGTTGTAATATGTTGCATACATTCCACTGCTTCCTAAGGAAGCAAGTAAACTGTGCTTAGGGGAGGGGTATGTATATGAATTCAATGTGCATACATTAAGTCAGTGATCCATTCTATTTCACTTACAGTATTTGTTTTACTGCAAGAAAAACTTCTGAGTACTAGCTGTGTCCTTGGACTCACAAAATACTATAATAGTTGTAAAATTTCTTTCTAACACATTTCTTAAATGAGATATCCCAAAATTTTCTGCCCAAACACATCCTATTTTCTGCATAGCATGTACTTAAGGCTAAATTTAGGAAATTGGTGTTTAGTATAACTATCAGCTTTTCTACTATGAATTTGAGTGTCATCTGCTGAAAGTTGCCTCTGCTAAACACAATGCGAGAATGTAAGAACTAAGGCTGTCAAAGCACCTGACAGGTACAGGTGCCAACCTCTTTTGTAGTGAAAAACCTTTTTTAGTTTTAACAATCACAAAGAGTGCTTTAAAGTGTAAGAATGTTTGCAGAAAGCAAGAAATGATAACTAAGAGGGCAGGAATGAGTCCATTAATCCAGCTATGTCCTAAATTTCATGAGAAGTTGTATTCCTGTCCTCATCACTGGCAGCAGCAAATTGCAGTTTCAGTCAAAGCATTTCTTCGATAAGGGAACTGGAGCATGAGTCATGTTCATTTTGAAATGGACTATAGCTGGTCTTGTGGTGCAGTGGAAGTCAAGAACAGATTAAAAAGCCTTGTAATGTTTTTGGGAAGCTTTTTTCATGTATTACTGAAACCAGTTTAAATATCATGTGCTGGGGATGCTGCTCTAGTTAATAGAACCTACCTGTGATGAGGCACTTGCTCTTGAACAAAGTTGGTTTCCTTCTTGCTGGAGACAATCCAATAGCTAGAAGCAGATGAAAAACAGCCTTAGGAGTTCACTTGCAACAATAAAAGAGCAACAGTGATAAGGAAGCAAGCAGCAGATGTGAAAAAAAAAAACAACCAAGTGCTGATCTGTAGCTCCTAATAATACCTCCATCATATATTGTTATCTACTTAGTTACCTCCCTACTAAACTAAGAGTTCCTCCAACATTCCTAGAAACCTTAAGATTCCTCTGAGACTGCATAAAATTAACTAGTTCTTTGGTCTCACTTGAGCTGTCAAGTTCTGGCCAACTTTGCATCAAATGATTGGAAAACCAAATAAATTCTGTACTGCATATACTTACTGCATATTTAAATGCAACAATTGAACTCAGCATCTTAGATGCATCAAAGAGCAGTGTTCTGCCACTCTATAATCTGTGAGAGGTTTTTACTGTTGTAGGCTGACCTGGGATTGCAGAACAAGGGGATAATAAGTGCGAAACCTTCCACTGATTATAAGATTACTTTCATCTCTCTGAATAGGAAGGAACAAGTTTCAGGTTTTGCTCCTCCCAGATGTGTTTGTGCATGTTTTTTGAAGAAACTTCTACGTAAATATTGCAGACTTTCTGTGTGTGCCTGCTATGACACCCTTTTACACAAAGCACAACAGCCTGGCTTCCTCTGCTGCAATATCTCTATTACTACAGTAGTTGACTGTCCATGGTAGTAAAATTCTGCAGATAGAATATGAAGTTTAAGGCTGGATACTACTGTGGAGTACAACTAATGGAAAAACTAGTACAAATTGCATTTGTTCTTGTTTCAAGAGCAGGAAATGGGTGCTGTGGCAATGCCAACAAGTCACGGGTAAGCGCTCCAGAGGGAGAATTACACTGTCTGAAATTTGATCTGATGTGGAATATATCAAGTCAAATGTCCTTTAGTACTCAGATTCTTATATTTGGCACAGGTCAGATAATAAAAATTTGGAAAGCCATAAAGGCAGATGATACCTATGAGGAAAATTATATAACTTCAGACTTGGAATAGCAAATAAAGCCCATCTAGCTTCACAGTTGATACATAGCAGAGTTCCATATGCATCAATAGTATGTCCTAATGAATATTCCTGAAATAAAAGCAATTTTTATTAAGACAACAAGCTAATTGATTGTAATCTGCTATTAAATAAAAATTACTAACTTAACAGCCTTTTCAACACTATTTTATGGTGATTATTTTCTTTTTCTTTTCCTCTGTCGGTACTTCTAACTACTCATGTCTTGTAATTGATAGAATGGAGTGCATCTAAAATGAATTAATGATTTAAAGAATGGGCCAACTCATGTAGAGGGAATGACGGACTTCTAGAAATAGACTCAGCCCTATAATTTCCGGTTACCAACAAAATTTCCAACTATGTTGTCAGGCATCTGATACAGAAAGACTAAGAGATTACATCAAAAACTTTGTATGTTAAAACCACACTGAAAATTACACTGAATACTTGCACATTTATAATTGGGGAGTATTACTGCATGTTTCTGATGGAGAAAGCTCAAATGACTACACACTTACTTAAACAGAAAGGTAAATGCAAATTATTTGTTTGTAGCTTGAGAAAATTAAAGAGACAGTTACAACCAAAATCATTAGCTAAATCTGGACTCTTGTTCTCACAGTATTGCAGTCATCTTATTTTTATATTGTATATATAGCAGTATATATTTGAAAATAATCTTGAAACATCTGTTTTCTGTAAAGAAGCTGGGTATAAAGAGCATGTTCACACTTCACTCTGTCTGTTGCACATATTATGAGTCACATACATGCACTTCAGGGACAACTATTTTTTCTCTGTTTTTTTCTCCTCTCTAGAACTGTAATATCAACAGCACAGGCGCAATCCATTCCACCCAGCATATCATTCCCATTAGCATTGACTTCATTTTGATTCCAAAATGTTAATTATTCTCAGAGACCAAGATGAATATAAACTCTCTGAATTCAGATTCTGATGTCAACCAGCATGTAGCGGATTTCTCTATGCCTTTAAACTGAAATATATTTTTCATATTAGAATTACATTTTCAGTAATTTTTAACAGTAGTCATAATATCTACTGTAGTGCCTGTTGGAACAATTTTTTGTTACTTTTCTTTATGGGTTGTTTTTCAGAAACCAGTGCAGTGAAAAAGCCCCATCTCGCATTTAAGAGATTAGCATTTTGAGTATCTTTCATCATATTTTTCCTTTATTTGTCAAAATAATTTTGATACTTTGTTCTTTATGCAGTTTTCGTAAGAAATGTGTGATATATATATCATGCTCTAAAGATTTTTAGCACATAAGTGCATATTCCTTATAGTTTAATTGATATGGGTAATTTTGAGTATTTATGGACTTTCACACAAGTTATAAATTATTTTTTGTAGCATTGATACAGTTCCATGCTGTTAGACATCAGGTATTCTAAAGAAATATTTAGAAAGAATAAAACTGAAGAAGTTTCATATTCAAACACAAAAATCCAAAAGCAATCACCAAACTGAAAATATTTCCTGTTTACTTTTAAGGCTGCTTGCTGTTTTTCTAGAATACTTGAACTGAATATGCAGCCTGTTTTTCAGTTTGATGCTTTGATGCTATCTGCATTAATCCCAAAATAAAAATGGATTAGAAGCTAAACCGCAGAAATATTTTCCTGGGGAATTCCTGTAACTATATTACTACTTACTTATTTTTGTGTTTAAATTAAATAGATATAAAACTGCATTTATTAGTAGCTTATCCCTTCAAAATCTGATGGAATCAAAAGACTTATAAGGTTACTAAAGGAGGGTGTCTTGGAAATAAATTGTTATTAAATGCAAAATCTAAATCTATGCCATTTTGTTCTAAACATAAGAAGGTTAAGTATGCTGCCAGTAGTAATGTTCTATTAAAAATGGCTTATATCCCACAGTTGTGTTATTATGATATGTCTGTTTGACTTAATTCCACGATAAAATTGTTCTGTGAAAAATTCTTGTAACGACATATGGACAGGTTTTTATGTGAGTCAAGCAGATGCACACAGAATTCTGATATGTACTTAAAGAGATACCCTTTTAACAATATAAAGACTTAACCTATATTTACAGCTGGGATTTGTATGAGTGTTTGTTCAGTGAGGTATTAGTGGCCACTATCATGCTACATAAGTGAGTTTTTTTGAGGGTATATTCAAATTATAACTGAAACCAGCATGATGAAGATTATGTTTAAAAAAGCCTTTGCTTTTAATTTATATTTATGTATGTATGTGTGTGTGTGTGTGTGTGTGTGTGTACAAAAACCTAAATCAAACACAGATTGTGAATAAGTACTGAGCGTGCTTTCTGACTAATTCAGCACACTGCCAGCTCTCAAAAACCCTTTAGTCTGAAGTATGTTTCCCAGTACTACACTAATAAAAATCTAAATGAGGAGTGGTTGGGTTTTTAAAAGTGGCTGAGATGCCTAAACGTCTGGTAGCGTACATTTGTAAAGCAGTGCCATTCCTGAAGCTTGTGAGAAAGGGACACAAAGTGGTCAAGGACATGTGACATCCATATGTTGCCTCTCTTTGACTTGAACCTTAAATGTTCCTATGGGCCCAGCCAAATATTTGGTTGTGCTGCATATTGGACATAGAGTGTGTGCAAGCCAAAAGAATAAGTGAGCCAGGTTAGGCAATTTATTGCGGTTGGTTAACCCCAAGTCCTTAGGAAAGGCAAGAGGCAGTAAGATCAGCATAATGGGAAGTGGGCAGGGAATGCTGCCTGTCGGGCCATTTGGAAACCACTTTCAAGGCTGCAAGAGAATATGAAGTGGAAGTAGTATGAATTCATAAGCGCTATGAATCTAAGTGGAAGACTTCTCAGGTGTTTCAATCACCCATAGGCAAAATGATTTACAGTACTTGAGGAACAGGTGGGCAGTTATGTGACAAAACAGCAACTATCCCTTCTCTATTTGAGGAAAGAAAAAAAAATTACTTTGATTATTGCTCTTTGCTCCTATACATAAATCTGGTGCAGAAAAATTGTGGGCATATTATTTTGGGTTTAATTTATAATATAAAGTAGAACGCAAGCTTTCATTTACATTGTTTGTCACTTTTTATTTCAGATTGAGTTCCTCTGAGCTCTATGTGAGCCCAGAGAAGGTATAGGATATGATGGATACAGTAGAGGCATAAGATATGTAATGATGTGGATATTTTTATTCATTTACTTGAGAAATTCAGAAACACTCCTAGAACCATTGCCTCTCACAATGTTTGGTTTTGTTTGATTGGTTGGGATTTTTAACTTTGTAAAAATCATTGTGGTTTGTGCTATGAAGTAAAATGAAACCATCCAGTCTGTATTTTCATGCTTACCCTAACTGTGCAAAGGCTGCAGTTCAATACATTTTAATTTTCAGTGTCAGAAACAGTTATCTCCAAGCTGAACACCCATACAAAGGACTGTTCCTCTTTTTCCATGTGTCTAAACTCAATATTAAACCTTGCAGTTGTTTAACTCTTGCAGAAACACAAAAGTGAAGCTCTCTATGATGGGTGGCTGGCCAGAAGTAATCAGCCCTGTCCAGATATGCTACCTGCTCTGCTTCTGCCTCATGATTTTACAGATCCCTAATCTGCATGATTCCGCTTAATCCATCTCTGCTAGCTTTAATTTTTAAGGTTTTGTTATAAGGTTATGCCTCATGTAGAGACCTTGAACTAACAATAATATTTACAAAGAATATTTTTATACTTCCATCATTGTGACCTACGACATTTGTTCTCTTCAGAAATATTGCACCTCTTGTTAACATTGGGACTGTTTGAGGCTCTGCATAGTGTATACACTCTTCAATGTCGGTGATACTACTAAAAATATCTAATTAAGCATGAGGTCCCACTGTTCCAGACAGGGTAGAAATGTAATCCTGACTACAAAGAGTGCACAGTGTAAAAATTTGGCATTTGAAATTAAGGGAAGGATGGAACAGAGGCAGAAACACAGAAAAGCCTACATTACTGTGTAAGACAAGTAGTGTTTAGCGTACTTGGAAAAATGGCTTGAACTTCTAGGCTTTTAAGGCATTTTACATGTTTCACAATTGAGTTTATCATCAGTGGATGTCTCTTCTTTCTAGAACCATAATTTATACTGTAAAATCTCAATACTCAAAAGCAATTTAGGAAAGACAAGATCCTATTAGACAACAGTGACAGCAGCGTGTCATTCAGAAGATAAAGAACAATGAAATATTTAAGTATTCAAAACCATAATAAAACATTTGCAGGTGAAGATATGACACTTCATTATCTTTTCAAAGTCTAAGTAGATTTTTCATGTAGGTTTTTGCATATAGTGTCAGGAAGTGACATAGAAAAAAGTACACATACAAATTCCTGAGTATCACAAAGGGTTAATTGATTTTTTTCTTATTAGTAGTATCAGTATTAGTATTAGTATTTCACTTTTAAGGAAGTGATTTAGTTGTTTTAAACCAGCCCTTTCACCTAAGTGTGGTTTCAGAATGTTGCTGTACCAAGTATAGCAAAGTATCCCTGTGTGTTCGGAAAATTATCAGATCGAAATGTAACACGGCTTGGGTTTTTAATCACTGTCTCATGCTTTGGTACTTTTGGAGGTCTATAAATGATTGTGTATTAACTCCACAGAATGTATGTGTTGGTTACAGTTCTTGGGGTGACAGAACTCTGTTCTTTCTCTCTTAAAAATAGGAGGTGAGTTGGCAGTAGTGCTGATAGTTCTGACAACAGGATACTTATCTGTTAAATAATCGAGCACTAAAAGACTGTGAAATCAGCCATTTAGATGGTATTTGTTAACAGCTTTTCCTGAAAGCAGACACACTGAATATATCTACTCTATATCCATTTAATGGCAATAATGTGTTGAGCAAAAATGAATCCTTTAGTCACAAAGATACCTTGGATAGTTCAAAAAGCTCTATTTTGGAAATTTTGGAGAAAGATTAAATATTTTTTTATCTGGAAGTAACTTAAAATAATGCCCAACCATTGAAAGATTTCAAGGACATCTCTTGTGGTTTATGTTGCCCCAAAGCTGGAAATCAGGTTTCAGAATGCATTTATAAGTAATTTGAAATAATACTTATCAAGAAGTAAAAGTTGCAGGTTTTTTTGTCTCTTACATGATAGCAAATAAGTAAATATGTGAGGCAGGAGCTCTGATAATTCATAAATTCATTCATAATATTGCTAAAGTTAGTTAAGAGTTTGTTGTTTCACTTCTCCAGAACAGATGAACTTGCTTCTGCTGATCTTGAATGTGAAAAATGAGTGAGCTTCATTCATGTTTTTCCATTATTTTGCAATTCTGTTGATGCAGCAGACAAATCTGAAGGGAATTCTTCAACCATAAGCAACATGGTTTTGAGAAGTTGCAATCTGCATGTTCTTTACTGAAGATCAAGTACTCAGATCACATGCTTTCAATGAGTTTGATTGTCTTACCTGCCTTTTGAATTAGCACTTTTAGGAAGGCTTTCTCATGTGGGTGGCATGGTTGTATCCTACACAACATGCAAGGGCTTAGTGTTTGTGTTCCCTGTGACTTAAAATTCAGCAGAACTGCCTCAGAGCAGTAGATTCTTTTACTCTTCTTCTGGCAGTTTTATGGATTATTTCTTATCTGCATCATTATATGCAAACAGAACATTAATTTGCAACATGTTTATTGCAAATTATTGATATTATTATTGAAATGACTTTTTTTAATAAGCTTTACTTAAGAAAAGTAAATTTTTTTAAATGCAAGTTTCTGATTTTTTTTTTTTTTAATTTTGAAGATTATAATAAGAGTCAATTGAGTCATCCAAGATCTTAGAAACAACTTTAATGAGATGTGAATCATTTCAACTTTTCTATTGGAGCCCCATGAATTTATACAGCTGACTGTAGTCCCAAGGAAGCTAACCCTTCAGCAGAGCATGGCGCAGAGCAGTGTAGAAATTCCTGCTTCGTATCCAAAATCAGGTTATTCTGTGGCTGTTCCTGGGTTACTGAGTGCTCCTGCTTCACAGGCATCATACACCACCGGTACAGCTATGCTGCTTTCCCTTCTGCAGCAAGGTAATTCAGGATAAATTCAGGGGTCGTCAATGGCACAACACAGTCATTCTCATGGCTAGCATATTTTGCTCAGTTTCTATGTCTGGTCAGTACAGTTTGGACTGGAATTCTTTACCTGCTTTTATATATATAAGGAATAAGTTATAAAATGTACTTTTTGTTCTGTGTGCAGCTCGCACGTGCACTGAGGGAGCAGGAGGCTACAGATGAACACACCAAAGTGTGTTCAGACTGGACACCTGAGCAGCACCTGAAGCTGGGGGACTACTGGCACTGACTGTAGGTTCATGCCTTTACTGGTAAATCCTATTGCCAGGCTACCTAATGAAAAAATCAGATCAGAACTTAGCATTTTCCTGTCTAAAGCCTGCTGAGGAATACTGCTATATGTGAGTGGGGTACTCCTGTTTTTCTGCTGTGAGAGTTAAAAAAATTCATCATTGTGTAAACACTGTGAAAGAAAAATTAGCTATCCCATCTGCTTTCCTCTGACTAACATTTCTTCCATCACATGTTTAACACTAAGCCTCTCTGATGGAATTCAAAATAGATGGCTACAGACGAGCCCACATCTATTACTTGATGTTCAGTCTTTGAAACTTACAATCATAAAATCACTGGAGTATCACTGGAGACACAACCAGGCTTTTATATGTGTGAGATTTTTGGTAAAGGCACCAGTTGCGCTCTTTCTGTATTTTGCCATTTTGGCAAAATTCTGTTGGGAAGTTCAAATATGAAGATAAATTGATGTCCTACACAAACTGGAAAAGAGAAAAGGGTTCATTTTAATCCTTCAGGAAAGTGAAAAGCAGAAGGTTTCATATTTTCTGAGTCTCTTACCAGCCCATCGTCACAATATCTGATCACCTTGGAGTCACTGTTATGGTGACAGTGAATAATTGATCTGTTTGTTTGGCAGCATGATATAAAAGTGGAAGAGGAAAACCATTCCACTCTGAGCATGTCACAGCCTAAAGGGTTATCTGGCTTGTGGGATCACAACTGTGGATTCGTAGGACATTGCATGGAGGTTTTATCCTTTAAATTTTGACTTGTAGTCTTGTAGTGGAAATACTTCTAGTAATTAAGACAAAAGTAAAAGAGAGATGATCTTTCAGGGTCACAGTGTAGGACAGGAGACATGCAGCTTTAATGCCTGAGTGAAACGAAACTTGTCCTGGAATGTCATGCACACAATTTTTTTTTTAAAATAACAATTCTGTAGTTTCTAGCAGGATGTCAAATGCATTGAAATTCTTGAACAGCAAACCCAAACTATGGGCACAGTTCTATGATTCTATGGAACTGAAGAACCTGCATAACCACATAAACTCTCTTGAACAGATTTGCATGTAAAATGTTTTATTTTCAGTTTTACTGAGATGATGGTTGAAACAGAGTATGTTTGCCAAACAAATTGACATGAAATCATAACTGTGATTCCTTAAAATTCCTATATTATTGTAAAAGCACTGGGACAATTCTCTCACTATAAACTCTTGAACTGCTCAGTATCACATAGGGTTGCAAAATGCATTGGATTTAATTTTTCTTGCAGATGCTTATCATTAAACCCATCATTTTGAGACAGATGAATGAGTAAAACAACAATACTGTTAAAATTGCATACAAAGAGGGAACTGTTCACAAAAAAAAGTGGGATTCTGAGCTAAAAATGACAATTCTTCTGTTAAGTACGGTTACATGACAGTCATAGCTAGGACTATCAACAGAATGCATGCATTCACATGAAGATGTATCTTTGTTCCACAGCTAATGTCATATTAATGATTAAAACCACTACTCTTCTGACTCATATATTATTAACCATGTCTTCTGCCAGTGTACACAAGTATATAAGCCAAGTAATTGTATGGAGAGTGTGTTAGTTAACACACATATGGTGAAATTTTTCAGTTTGCTTTTCCCTGTTGTTGAAAAATAATACAGTATATTCAAAACATGACTTATTCAATTGCAACATTAAGTTGAAATATAAAGGATTGACTAAATGTCATCATTTTGGTAACCAGCTCTTCCTGAGCTCTTTTCTTGTGAATATTGCTACAATTTTAAGTAATGTTTCAACTCAAAAAATTGTAGTGTCCCATTTTAATTAATGTCATGAACACTCATGAACCAAAATGAAAGCAAAAAAAAAAAAGGGAAAAAGTCAGGAATTAATCATACTT
>VXBQ01008084.1:20620-181123 GCA_013400175.1 Phainopepla nitens | reverse complement strand
ATATCCATAAAAATTATAACGATTCGAGAAATACAGCTTAGAATCAGTGTAGTAACTGCTAACTCGATAGTTTTTAGTTACAAGAGACACTTCATTACACTGCATCCTTCCTGTTGATACCAATTAAGATTAATTTCAAAAGTCAAGTCTTCAGGCCTAGAGAGAACTGTCATCCTTGGATATATTTTCTCACAATCAGAGGCAACTTGTCAGGGAAACACTTCCATTTGCATATTCAAATTTAGGAGTGAGAGTGTCCCCTTGGCACTTCTGGCTTTCCACTTTTTGGAACGTCATGTTATGGGGCTCTCCCAAGATGTGGTCTTGGCAGCTGTGCGTCCATTACGAAGAGAAACTGGAAGAAAATTGTCTATATTTCCCTTCCTCCTTCCCCCTACCAAATGCAAGAGCTGTTTTCACTGCTTATAAGACACTCCTTTTAAGACATTCCTGTGAGTTTGCTTAATCAGGGCGACTATTAAGGCACATAGTTAACTGATGGTGTGTAAAAGATGATGTAACCTAGATCACAGTGAAATTAAAACTTTATTGAATCATTTCAAGTTGTATGAAGTTGAATTATTTTCTGTTTTCCAGAGGCTAGTAACTGGCAATCAATCTGCAATATCTCTTTTGGTGAATCTACTGTCATCTGCATATTTGCAATTGTAACTGCTTTTGTCAGTTTCTTAATACCTGTGAGACATATTTTCTTTAGTGCTTTCTGTAGAATTGTGATATTGTAGGTTACATTAAAATTAGCTTTTTAATTTCATTTGCATCTGAAATACATAAAATCTTGGTGGAAGGATTTATTATTGAGAGAAATTGGGGGGTGGGAGGGTGACTGAATGTTTCCAAGTTGGAATAAATTTGCTATGGTTAAAATCTATAATATATTCCTTACACACTCTAAGGAAAATATTGCTGTCACTGGCGCTTTGTAGAAGATCTAGACATTCTCTTGGTATTGGAATGTATCCTTTATGAATAGTTAGCAACTCATTTTTATTTTGAAATGGAAACTCAGCTAAGCCTCCCTCTGTCAGAGATGTGGTGGGTCTCCAGCACAGGAAGGACATTGACCTGTTGGAGTGAGTTCAGAGGATGCCACCAAGATGGTTAGAGGGGTGCAGCACCTCTCCTATGTTGAATGGCTAAGAGAATTGGTATTCTTCAGGCTGGAGAAGAGAAGGCTTCAGGGTGATGGAATTGCAGCCTTCCAGCACCTGAAGGGAGCCTATAGGAAGGATGGAGAGAGACTTTTTACAAGAGCATGTATAAGAAAGGACAAGGGGGAATGGCTCCAAACTGAAAGAGAGTAGGTTTAGATAGGATATTAAGAAGAAATCCTTTACTGTGAGGGTGGTGAGGCACTGGAACAGATTGCACAGAGAATGCCTGCTTCCTGGAAGTGTTGAAGGCCAGAACTCCAGGATGGAGTTCTGAACAACATGGTCCAGTGGAGGGTGTCTTTGCCCACTGAGGAGTGTTGAAACTAGATCTTTAAAGTCCTATCCAACCCGAGTCATTACATGGTTCTATGGTCTTCAGCACTAACTAGAAAGCCCACTGTATTTAGCACCTGCTAAAGTTTTCCTTGCTCATGCTTGCCAGCATGATGATGAGCAGCGATGATGCTACCATGACAAGGAAACAACTTATTGAAGCAAAGTATTGTGTTTTGCCAAGAAAAAATGCAATTAAAAAATGAAATGCCTTGTCTGTACTTGTCATTCCTTAGGAAGCAAGGCTGGTGTTTTTTTGGCGAAGAGAGAGGGCAATGCTGCATTCAAACCATCTAATTTTAGGTAATCCATTCAGGTGTTGAGTCACCTTTGAAGCAACCTATTTTTCTCCCTCAATGGTCAGGAATATTGAGCTCTTAACTTCAATTACTCTGAATTAAATTTAAATTAGATAAGGCGTGCAAATAAGTCAATTTAATATTTCTTGGTTCAGATTCTGTATTATTGTGGGCAGTTACTAATCTGTGCTCTCTCAATTTCTTCTCTGGAGGTCTGGTCTTTTAGCTGATCAGTGTTCTTTGATCTGCTCTTTCTCAATTGTTAGGAAATTTGCCCTACTAACAAAGCTAAGATCTTCATTACATCATGATGACTGGCTGTGTGTTTTATGGGAATTCCTCTGGGCCCTACTAGCTCATATCTTTCTTCTCCCTTTTTCACTATATTTTATGAGCACTTTATAGGTCATAAAAGTAATATTTGAAGGACACAATATACAGATGAAATCATATGGCAGGTTGTTACACTTGCTGACTTTTCAGTGATGATAAGATGTAAAATTTTGATTTTTAAAAAATAAACATTGAAAAGCTGAAATTTTTTAAGGACCCAGAAAATGTAAAAGAATTCAATTTTTTATTAAAATTACAAAAATTTATTAGTAGTGTTTTCATATCCTCATGGTTTAAATTTGGATTTTTACACTAATCAAAATATACCTCTGTTTTGCAAACTAGATCCTGTGTTTTTTATATATGCAGTTGTCTGCATTTGCAGTTTGATGTACTCAAAAAAATTGCTTTTGTCTGGATCTGAAGTCTTTCATGTTGCTGTACAGGTGAGACAGAAAAAATGTAGCCAATGTTTATCGAGTGATGCTTCGATGTTAATTCTTTGGCTGCTTGAATAACTGTTGCCAGAATAGTATTTTACTCTTTTTATTACTTTCTTTTAATTCTTGTCAGTGAAGTCTGTGCTCTTGAATTTGGTGTTTTAAGCTGTTCTGTTGTCTCAGTTTTTTATGAGCGTGATAATTATTGTTACACTTGAAAATCATGTTCTTGCCTACATAAAATATCTGTATGCAGAGAAGCAAGATTGTAGGTGTCAGGAAACCTTTTCTTTCCTGGACCACTCCTTGGTCCCTGCTGCAGCATCAGGGGCTAGTAGCAACATAGCAAAGAAAACAGGGGTCATGGATGTACCCAGCTGTCTAACTCATTTTCCTCAAATTGTCTGATATACACAACTTCAAGCACCTTTGTTATTACCTTCAACAGATTTTCAACATCAATTTCTTTTAATTTTCATTAAAAAGACGTAGGTCTTCCAACATACTCTGTGAGGAAACTTGGTCTGATTTATGCTTCAAGTAGCTGAAGGGAATGTTGCACATGGAGAAAATAAACAAAAACAAAACAAAAGTTCCCAAAGCTTATTTCCTTCTTGGAGCATTTTAAATTCAGGCTTTCAGTCAGTGCGGTGTTGAGCTTTAAACCAGTGTCAAAAGTGACAGTTAAAAGCAGATTTTAAAAGATTTTGTGGATAAACATGCTGGTTTAATACATAAAGACAAACAGTCCTGTCTGCTTTCTTCACTTGCAAAGTTTTATATTTAATTTAAATCAAAATTGTTTTAGTTCTTCCCTTTAAAATTAGAATTCCATTTCATTTTTGAATGTACTCTTCCTAATACTGTTTCTCATGAAAGTTTTTGTGGAAAGGCTACCTCTTGAACTTAAGCAAGTTGTCAAATGTAGAAATCTACATTTGAACTATTTACTGGAATGGAATAACCAGTTCTATGTGCATTTCATCCTAAGATAGTGTTGAGGAATAAATTCAGAGCAGTTAGTTCGGTGTGCAGGTTCAGTGCCCGGGGGCAGAAACCCAGGGACAAGGCAAGAACCCACAGCCCCCAGACTTTGCCACACTTGGACTGTGAGAGTATAAAATTACAGGGGATCCTTTGCTCTGGGGCCCTTCTCAAAAACACTACGTTAAAAAGTTATTTTGTTATTTAGTTATTGCACGAAGCTTAAATTACTTAAAGGATCCAGATGTGATTTCCCAGTCCTGTTGCAGTGCAAAAAGGTGAAACTATATCTAAGGTCTGATGCAAATAATTGTTTTCAATCCCAGATTCTTTCAGGAGACTGTAAAAAAAGAGGCTTCTGGTTCAGGCTCTTCCTCACTTACAGCTTCTTATTTTTTTTGTATGTAAGTGTTTCCACTCCTCTCCACTGATATCCTCCACCTTTGGGCTGTCTTTCTACGGTGTAGTTTTGCTGCCTGCATCTGCTACTGCTCATTTTTCAAATGACATTAGTGCAAAGCTGAACTGATTTCTAACACCTGTCTCTTGCCCAAAGCATTATGAACAGCCGAGAAAAAGACCAAAATCTTGTTAATTTGTGTTTTCTTCTGCTTGGTAGCATCATAATCACTCTCAATTCCTCAAATTGTGTGTAAATTGTGAATGTATCACTGTACTGCTGCATGTTTGTTTGGTATTTGGGTGTCTTTTGGTATCTCAAAAAACTGGGAAGGAGATATTTAAATGCAAAGAAAAATAGTGTACCTGAAATCTGGAAGTTATGCTTCCATCCTCACATAAAAAAGCAAATGAGCAGAAGCAGCGGAGCACTTGGAAATATTGCACATGTATCCCAGCTTGTTCATAAAAGAAATACTCTCAGAGCTATACTTGCACAGTGCCTAGCAAAGCTAGTGGCAAGTTATAATATAGATTGTTTTAAATAATAATTTCTTTAGGTCAGCAGTTTTTTATGCCCAGACCTTTTCAGGACCTGCAAATTGCTATACAGTGAGACAGATTGCTTGGAAGCTGATCCAACAGAGTAGCATTAAATCCGCAAGGAATTACCACTGTCTATGCCTGTTCCACTTGTATCTTCAAGAGCAAGCTGATTTTTTTCAGCAATGTCTTATCTAGAAGGATAAACACTTTAAAGAAAAAATCAAACTAAGAGCAGTTCAACAAAAATGCTTTGCAGACTGCAGATATCTGTGTGTCTGTACACATTTTTCTCTGAGGGGGCAGACTATGAAAAAACTACATGTTAACAGTGTTAGCCATATTTGCTGGGCTTGTCGAATGAGGCTATAGTTATAAATGAGGTACCATTGTTTGCTTCCAGTCATACAGAATATCTGTGTTCCAGAGTCCTCCATAGCCCAGGCAGAGCAGAATGGCACTCAGGGGCTGCATTCTGCACTCACCCAAGGGCACATTTCCTTCTCCTCACCCTGCTTCCAGGTGATCAGAGGAAAACTGTCCCTCTAAAGGAAACTAGATGTCCCAGCAAATGCCTTCAGCAAAATGAGGAAGATATACGTTACTGCAGAATAAGTGATTCATTGTCTTGTTTTTGTCCTTATGTAGAAATCTGAGGATTGAAACAGGAGCATATTTTGAATAGGCTTCACCTGGCCTTTATGGGGCAATCAAATTTGCATGAGGCTGTAGAGAATTATTTGGGAATGGTTTTGGCTTTGCTGTCTGCTGTAGTCGTACAGTAAGATTGACACTACAAGACACCCAGTTTTCAAATTAGAGCAAGTATGATTCACTGTGTTTTGAATGAGTTTCTGGAATTTTGACTTAGTTTTGTCTTTAACAAAACTCTGATAGTCCCTGTGATCCTTGTTCTGTTTTGGAACTTCTCTCTTTCACAAGATCTGTGAGATTTCTGAAATATATGTAGGCTCCTCAGGTGTGCTCAAGTTCCATCTAATCTGGATCTTTCAGCAGGTCTGTTCTCCAAGGACCATGTGCACAGTTTAGCATCATTCTCAACACACCTTCCTAAACTGTACTTGTCTTTTTGCAGGGCAGTATGTACATGTATGTGAACTACTTTCGTCCTTCCTCACAGCCTGGAGAAGAGAGATTAGTGCTGTAGGCTGGGGGCAGGTCTGGTAGATGGGCTACCAGATTATAGGAGCAAGATTTCAGAGAGTGCAGGAAAACATTGTAGGTGTCTTTGACTGTTAGTTTATTTTTTCCTTTATTTTTCTCTTTCACTTATTTAAGCCCTTCCTTCCTTCCTGCCTTCTTGCCTTCCTGCCTTCCTTCCCTCTCTTTCTTCTTTCTCTCCATTTCTTCCTTTCGCTTTTCCATGCCAGTCATCAATAAAATGACTTGGAATTGAACCTGGAACAAAAATATCAGACAGTTCATGCTTCATTAGACAGAACAAAATAGTAGTCAGCATAATTTCCTAGTTTGAAAACAAGTCACTATAACGCTGTCCAGGGTCCAATGTTAATATATTTTTCATATTTTTACACAATATGGATTTTCAAAACATTGAAAATCACATTGAGGTGCTGGAGCATTTTCAAAGAAGGACAACAAAGCTGGCAAAGGATCTGAAGCACAAATCCAATGAGGGAGCTGTAGTTGTTTAGCTTAGATAAAAGGAAGCTCAGGGGTTAACTTACCTCTCTCTGCAAATATCTGAAGGGAGGTTATAGCCAGGTAGGGAGCCAACTCTTTTGCCATGTCTCAGGTGAAAGGATGAGAGGTAATGGCCTTAAGTTGTTATTCCTGAGGAGGTTCAGATTAGATATCAGAAGAATTTCTTTTTACTGAAAGAGTGGTGAGGCATTGGAGTAAATTGCCCAGGAAGGTGGTGGAGTCACTATCTCTGGAATTGCTGAAGAAGAGGTGTCTGGATGTGATATTTGGGGATATATCTTAGGAGTGATTATGGTGGTGATGGGTTGTTGATGGTCAGATGATCTCGAAAGTGTCTTTTAACCTTGATGATTCTGTGCTTCTATGAAATGAGTATGCCCTTTGTTTTCTGCCCTTGTAATAAAAAAACCCCAACAAACTACTAGTCTGAAAAGACTTTATATGGAGGAAATTCTGACAATTAGGAAGGAAAGTCAAGGCAATATTTTTCTTTTTTAAGAACTATTCAGACAATTCCTTTTTAGAATCTTTTTATTAAGTAAATTTTTAATGATGGAATACATGCCTGAATTATTTCTGTGCCTTGGTACAGCAAAAAGGCATGATCTTGAGATGTTTTAATGGATATATGAACTCAAACTCTGCTTCTGTGATCACTGTTCTGAATCTTTATTAATTGTAATAAGCATCTCCTACAAGAATTGTGTAAATATTTTACAGTGTAAATGTAAGATTTTATTTTAATTGTGGTGATTTTATTGAAATATTTTTAAAGGGATTAATCAAAGAATAATTAGAAAGTTCAGTTAGTTTGATACAGGTAAATAGATATATTTGAATTTTATTTTCTCTTTAAAATGCTCACTTAATGGGGTATTAGCTTATCTTGTTCTGTCAGGTAACAATACTGTGCAAGACTACTATACAGACTGCAAGGTCTTTCTTTCCACATATTAGGCTTTAAGGAGTAGTTCTTGCCAATTTTTGCACATAGACTTCATTGTGCAGTGATAGGAAGTTCCTTATAGTTCAGTGGAAGTGCTCCCAGGGACAGAATGTGTACAGGTCAACATAAACACTAGAGAGCTATGTTGATATAAATGGCTTAAAATTGGTTTTTGTTACTTCTTTTTACTTTTTTTTTCCCCCTGAGGCATTCATCATTAAACATATATTTATTTATGCATAGTGTGTATGCATACATATGTACAAATATTGCCCCAAGGGAGAGGTTTTTTTACTTCTGAGAGCAGGATTATAATTATTTTCTAGTAAGAAGACTCTGCTTGTCAGAAATCTGCATTATAGAATCAAAAAGAACTGGGGCAGATTCTGCCCTGGTTTATTCAATATGGTAACAAATTAAGTTTATTCAGTATCTTTGAATTTTTCAGCAGCTTTCGATACCACTGGTTATAAAATCTGACTTTCTTGTGTATTCCCTTCCTTATTTTGGATGTGACTTTGAAATTAGAGCTGTACTGCTCATAATTGAGTGGAGGATTTCCTGATTTACCAGAGCTTTGACTGGGGACTTGCTAAGAAGGTTCAGATTATAATGATGATGCTTAGGAAAATACGTTCTTTTTCACGTGGCCTGGAGAGCAAGATCACTTGTAAGCCCAGTCTAACCAACTAGTTGAAAATGCAGTTGCTTCATGTTGTAAGGTTAGGAATACTAGTGCTGGAATAAATGAATTTTCACCTACTTCTCATAGGTTAATTTAGAGAATTAGGCAAAAGTTTTTTAATTTTATTGCTTCCACAGAAATTTGAAATTATAATCTCATATATCCTTTGTCACTGTTTCCATCTGGTTGTGAAAAGCAGGCCAGTTTGCTGTGTATATATGCCATTATTTGTGATTATTGTCTTACGTGGTCTTGGGATCTCCAGGAGGTGTAGCTTAGCTGTGCATGCACCTAGAGGGCATTTCATAGGTGATGCATTTTCTGAATATGTTTTCAGATGTGTCACAGCCTCACACAGGGGTCTTCTATGTGGAAATCCAAAAGAAAGAAGAAAAAGAGACTGGAAATATTTCTGTCCATCAGTAGGATACAGCCTGAGAATCTGCCCCCTGCATGTGGTTTACAGCATGTGGTTTACTTTAGTAGCCAAAGTGCTCCTCCCAAGCAAGAATATAAAGTATCATAAAGTAGCATTAAAGTATCAGGGATCACTCATTTCCAGCGATGTTAAGTCTCCCATAGTAAGTCTGAAGAGTCAAATTGCTGGACTTTAACCCTATCAACTGCTACAATTGAATTCAACAGAATTCATTTTATACCTTTTGTCACTACGTCTTTCATCACAGTTTTACAAGGGGAAAGGAGGGGAAAAGAGTTTACCATGATTTTTCAAATTATATTGTAAGCATACTCAGAGAATATTGCTGTTAACAGTGATGAACAGTAAGAATAAATTAGTTAACAGTGATGAACAGTAAGAATAAATTGGTTAACAGAGCTCAGATGCAGCAGTCAAAAGTATACAGTAGATCTACCTTTTTAAACATAAGTGCAAAATTATCATAACAAATCATATATCAGATGTATGGAAATTAAAATGTGCAAAAATTTGTGAATTATTTACATATTAATCCAGATGCATTTGTTTCAACATTTTATTTATATATATATATACACTGAGATGTAATTTATGAACCAGTGAACCATGATTAAATAAAGATGCACGAAAACGAAACTGAATGGCTAAAATTTGTAATGTGTGTGTTTACTTGTGCTGAAGTATTGTTTATTTAAAACAGTGCTACGCTGATATAATACGTACTCTGCTTTCCTTAAAAAATTCTGGAGCAACAGTGGTGTTATAAATACATCTGAACATGATACATGAATTAACATGAAGTTGCTTTGCATGGAAATTATCTTTTCAAAAGTAGCTGCTCTGTATGAAGTGAAATATCTTTTAAATAAAGAGAATAGCATTAAAAAAATTATTTCAAATATTTAGTGCTGTAAATCTAAAGCAGGGAACTTTGACAGAAACAAGACCTTGCCAGCAGACATGGAGTTTTGCTTAAAATTCAAGATTTAAATTTTTTTATATGACTGCATAATTCTTCTTTAAAAGTTTAAAACTATTTCAAGTATTTAAAAACTGTTATAAATCAAAATGCGAGGATCATTGCAAATATGTGATTTGAAGATCGATGGACATGGATACATGCCTGAGGCTATTGTTAAATAGATTGATAATGTGCATATTTTTGTTTACTGCAAAAGTAAGCTGTAATATAGAGTAAGGCTTAACTTCTTCAAATTATAATAGTAAATTCACTTTAAAACACATCTGGCAATAAGTCATGTTTTCCAAATGTTAAAAATACTTGAATCCAAAAATACTGTATTTTTGCCTGGTTTAAATGCCAGGTTTGCTCTATTGAGTTAGTAAATAGTCACAGAAATAAAGCTTAGGTCAATATTTACATTGAGAAATGATTAAGCTCAACTATAATTAGCATGAACACTGTATGCATTGTTACATATGCTCTCAGCAGTGGAAAGAGATTGTTTAAAGGTTTAATCTAGAACTGCTGGTTTTTAACATCTAGAACTTTTGAAGATGTCTACTGTGAATTTCTTCTGAAGTAAATGTTGAAATCTGAAAAAATACCACCTGGTCAGATTGCCCATTAGTCAAGGTCTGTCTAAAGAAAAATGGTATTTATTGACCTCTGCAGAAATAAACTAGAAAGTGATGAAAAGGAGGAAAAATAGCATTCAATGCTAAAATACTTCTTCAGAAGCTGAAGGAACTTCCAGATTTTTTAAAAGCACATAGATTCTTTCCTATATTTTTATTCTCCTATGATTGTTTGATGCAAGAAAGAACTCTGAGCATGAAAAAATGATCAATTTAACAGTTAAATTGTACCTAGTAATTTAATAGATTATTTATTTTGATGTTTTTCCATAAGATGTTTGAATATGGGGGAGAAGATCCTGCTTTCTTCAAACCTCACAAACAGGTAAAATTCTTGCTTTATCTAGAGAGCTCAGGTACAAGTCAGCCATGGAGCTGTGATTATTTCTCCATAGTTACCAGACTGTTTGACTGTGCTTCAGAGACCACTTCTGTGAAAGCAGTGCAGAATATCAAAGTGATCTACTATTTGGTTGTTTTCAGTACTTCACGAGCTAGGAGATATAACAATACTTTCAATTCCTTTATGTGAATTTCAGTTGAGCCTCATCAGTGTTCTCTTAGATATGCTTGTTTGAATGATCACATTCATCTGTTAGTATGGCGTAGTTTAAATATACTGTAGTACTGTACAAAATTTTGTTCCATTCAGCAGAATCTCTGTTGCCCCCTTTTGCAGATGACGGTTGCTGCTGGTACGAGCATTGAGAATAACATTCAAAGGACCATATCCTGCCCTAATGTATGTTCAAAATATCTTGGTTTTTTGCGTAATTTAAATATGAAGCCTCCTTATGTGAATTTGATATTTTGTTGCCCACAGAAGCTTGTGCATCTCAAGATTATTTCACATTATGTATTTCAGGGTCAATGAATATTGTACTACAAGTGAGGTCTCAGCCTATCAAAATTCCCAAATTGCTGTAATTTCTTTCTACACAGTTTGATGGTGCAGCTAAATAAAAATGATGATAATATATTCATAGTTCCCTCTGCATTTACCTTGCTTCCCAGCCAGCTCAATGCTCCTGTCAGTTGAAATCAGTAGAACAGTAGAACAAAATGAGGAAAGCAATTAGAGGCTATATTTATTCTACTTAATGTTGTCCTAAATTGCATTTTGATATGAAGATGTGCAATATTAAATGTGGAAGGAAGGTAACTTCATTTTTCTTGCTTAGGCAAATGTATACCATTACTTAAATAGGAGGGAGGAGTTATTACTGCTTATGAAAGGTAGAATTAGTGATATATCTGGCTAAGAAAAGAAGCAAATTATTCACTTGTAGTATAATAAGTCATTTGTCTTTTTAGACGAAAGCTATTTAGACAATGGAAAGTCATTGGGCCAAAATTGAACTCTTTTACGTTAATGGGGAAACATTAATGAAAATTGAGATATACTGTTGAGAAAAGGCTGTGGCTCTGAATTTTATAGAAGCTATTGTTTATGATGTAATGTGTTTACTAATTTATTTCTCAGCTAAAGATTATCGTATTTATAGGGGAACTGGCAGACGGAATTCTGAATAAACACTTCCATCTCCTTAAGTTCTTTGAAGATATGGCAAATAACCAAACAAGAACAATCTAGATAACGTAAATAATATCTAAAAGAGAAAATGCTGTGATTTAATATTTGTAAGAAGTAAATTTGTCCTCCCTGTCAAGGAAAATAATCTCAAACCAGCCTTTTTGCTGGAAAATTTGTGCTCTTAAGGGAACACAGGGAAATTCTTTACATTGCATTCTTAGAAGATACTGCATCTCACCATCTGAATCATTGTGGATTTCTGCATACATTCCTGGAATAGATCAATATTTTAAATTCTTGACTATGATTTATAGTGTTTGATTCCATTTTCAGACTTGCTTCTGAGCAAAGAAAAATGCCTTCCCTAATACATAGTGCATGATTTATCTCCATCTCTTCTGGAGTTTCAACATGACTTTAACTTCTCCAGTGCAATTTTAGTATTCCAGTTTGCAAATTGTACCATTTGTAATGGAAGCTAGTAATATAGACAGACAGTAGCTAGTAATATAGAAAGACAATAACATGGTAGAAATGATGAGCATGGAAAAATGCACTATTTCCAATTTAGTTATAGAAGTCCATGCTATTACTTCAAAATCATTTGTGATCTTCTTTTTTTTTTTGAGCAACCTGGTCTAGTGGAAGGTACCCCTGCCTGTGGCAGGGGGTTGGAACTAAATGATCTTTAAAGTCCTTTCCAACCCAAACCAATTTCTTATTCTATGATTTTTGAATTTATAATTAATAATGAACAAAATTTCTGTTAGTTATAAAATAATCCTGTTCAGAGATAGAATATAATCCCTATCAACATCTATATGTCATCCAAATGTGCTTGAGCAAGAGCAAAAAATGGAAATCTGCACTCAGCCTTTCACCCAGCATCATTCAGGGAGGACAGGAAGGCAAATTAGTTCTACTTTACAAGTACAAAATTAAGTAAATAATTTGTTTTATTCCATTCAATGCCAATCCCCCAATTACCTGTGTGAATCGTAGTTCTAATGGTAGGCATTAAGGCTGTCAAATCTGCAGCTGAAATTGTTTGAATGCGTGGTAAATTTTCGATTACTGGGCTGTATTATTCTGAAATGTTTCTTTTAATTACTGTGAATTGCACAACTTTATATTTCTACCTACTGTAAAAGGGATAACTACAGAGGATAGCCTCAAAGACATAACATTTTCAATTAGTATATATTGCACTGATTCAAGAATTTAATTACATGGCATTAATAATAAGTTTAATTAATAACTTAATTATTTATTAATTATAATTAAATTAAATTATAAATTTAATTTTGATTATAAACCTCAGTGATTTAGTCAAACAGGCACAATGCATTTTGTTTGGCTTTTCCAGCTCTTAATTTTAGACCATTCTAATATATAAAAAATTATATTCCTAGAACTACTCATCTAGAAGCAGTGTTTGAAATGCTGAAACCATAAAGAAAAACAGAATTTTGCATAAGTCAAATATGCTAAAATATTAAAAAAGGCATTCTGAAGCCTGAGTAACATTTCTTAATGTTATTAATAATAAATGTAAGTAGTGTGTGTGGTATGTCATTTGCTTAAGGGAAACACACTGCAAGGCCTGCAATAAAGCTGAAGCTCAGGAAGAAACTGCTATATATTCAAAACTGAGAATTCAGATATTACAGTAATTTTCAGGGTACGTGAATGTGGACAGGTTCCCACATATTAAAAGTTCCAATCTGTATGCTGTTGCTCTGTGAAGTTTAGACCTTCAGAAATAGAGACTTCAATTTACCTTTATTCCCACATAAACTTTCTGCTTTCTATTTTTCATTATTATCAACTGTTCATGCAGCAGAAGCTGAGGGAAGAAATGGATATTACACACAATAATAAGATGCTTTGTAGGTTATTCTCCTCTGTATTGTTGAGTAGGATACTAACTGCTAGGTCTGCTGTCTTTCATGCAAGATACCCCAAATCATGATTCTATCTATCTATCTATCTATCTATCTATCTATCTATCTATCTATCTATCTATCTATCTATCTATCTATCTATCTATCTGTATCTATCTGTGGTTTTGAATAGATTGGTCTTTAAACAACCCCTCCAACTGCTGCATACTTCTATACACCATTGCTTGATAAGAATATCAGAAGGTGTACAAAGTACATGTACATTATAAATTGGCTGGATGACCATTACTGATGGATGTAGAGGCACTTAGGACAGTCTATCATACTGCATTATCTCAATGCCATTGCATGATGACAGGATGCAGTGCACAGACAAAAACAGGACACTTTGTATGCAGATCCAGTTGCTGTGGCTGCCTGACCCTGATCTTCTGCAAAATTACACCACTAATACTTCTTTTTTTTGCTGCTTTTTAAGGTCCACAGTGAAAATGTAAACAGCAAAATACAAAAGAAAATGGTGACAGGTATTAAACATGCTGTGTTTCTTCATTCAAAACTTCTTCATTCAAAAATTAAGAATCTGAATCTGTGTTTTTGTGAAACAAAATTGAGCTAGACAGTAAATTAAAACATACTACACTGCATATAATTGAAAATAAAACTATTTCATTTTAATCAAGTGCAAACACAATGCATTTTTTCTTGAATCATCAGCTGTAACACTCCACTTTCATTGAAAAGCCATATTTTTTTTGTCTAAACAGATACATACCTTCAGAAATTCTTTGAGCTAGTCAGAAGTTTCAGAGTTTAACTACTCTGAAATGCCAAGTCTTTTGAATTCCAGCATATGTGATTCAGACTGATTTTTTGTGTAGACACTTTTATTAATTACAAAGCTTAAATGTGTTGAAATTTTTAACACCAATTTTTTATTATTATTTTATGGCTTTATCCAAGATGTAGAGCATATCTATAGACATTTTATACAGGAGGTCTGTAGGAAAACAACAATTTGTTTATATTTTGTCAAGTTCAACATTTTATAAAATTGCTGGTTTTCATCCATCAGCAATCTTAGTTCTTTACACTATTTCAAAAGGCTTTTTGAGAGGGTTACAGTAAGGAGGGCGCAGAGGGTGAAAGCTTTGGTAATATACAGATGCCTTAAAATACCAGCATATTTATTTCCCTTCTATATGAAAATAAAACTGTACTTCCAAGTTTTTTTAGATCAAAGATTAAATCCTGCTTTTTTTTCAGAAGTTTGTTAATTTGAATAAGCTGAGCATGTCTTTTCCTTAAACTGAAGCCAAATGCCTTTATTCTGAAGCAGAGATAATTTTTTTTTCTATGTCGGGAACATTTCTGAGACCAAGAGAAAAAGTACTCCAGAACTGCTACAGATAGGAAGAAAAAATCAGAAGCCAAAACATAATTACAGGCCTCCAGCTTTTCTCAGATTGTTATGAAAGCACCCTGAGTTTCCAGCTCAGCTACTTCAGCTCATTTTCCACCTATATAGAAATCAGGGGTTTACCAAACTGTGACCTATGACTTGCAGCTAGAAACCCATTTTATGTGATCACCTGACTCTTTCAAGCCTCTGATCCTCTTGACACAGAGATGTCTAACTTATGTCCATGGAAGGAAAAAAAAATGCAGGGAGGTTTCTTTCTCAAAATTTTCACATACTCCGTAGTTTAAAGTCTCCAGGAGTTACTATATTCACAAATAAACTTGCAAAAATAAAAGCAATTTTGATTTCTTCTCATTGATAGTGACTGTGTAGCTCTGTATTTTCAGTGTGACGCTAATCTTTGGCCCTCACCTCTCACTTCCCTGCCACAGGGCCAGAAAATTTCACTGTGCAGCCCAGCATTTCTGCCTCTGCTTCAGATCTCGTGGCAGGCAATAAACTGGCAGATCTACTGGTGAGCCAGCTGTGCCAACTGTGTGAAATCAGGAGGCAGAAAGAGATAGCAGCTAGGCTTTGCAACTGGGGAGATGTATCACTGGCAAGTATGCCTTGGCAGCAGTGGGCTGTGCTCGTCCTCAAGAACGTGGTAGCGCACTCCTGGTAATGCTCTTATATGCCCAGCATCGGTGTCCCGGCATAGCTTTGCAACCACTCCAACACTTTCCCGTGGCATTTGGCCTGACACAGGCCCAATGCATTGATTTGAGAGATTGAAAATTACAAAATGGACGTCAGGAATTCAGAATTGTAGCAGCATTTGCAAGGATTTGCAAGAAACAATTCTCAGATGATATCTAAGTTATTCCACACCTTTTTAATTTTATGTTATCCTATGTTTTCTTCTAGAACTCGCCACTGGTTTTCTCTCTTTTTTTTCTTTATTTGTTTTGTTTGCTTCCCTGCTTCTGAGGCACAGTTTATGCAGGGAGCCTACAGCCACAAGCTATAGCTCCCTACAGCCACAGAAGGAAGATCTAGATATGGAAAGAACCATGCTTTGAGGAGAAGAGCAGGTTTTCATTGATTTGGTAACATTTTTCCTTTGGATTATTACTGAGAGAAATCTTAGCCCTATCACCAGGAAACAGGTGGAACAAAATCTTTTCATGGCAGAGATCTAATATATGGGAAATAATTTTCTAGATAACAATGAAGCTTCTAGATACTTTCCTTTACTACTCTCCTGTAATTGGCATTTTTCTCACAGAAGAGGGATACAGAAGAGCTATCAGCTGTTAATGGCAGGGAAATAACTCATTTGGCAAAAGGCATTTGGCAAATTCCTTTGAAAGAATAAAAGAATTCCATCCATCCCAGGACGTGTGCAAAATAAATCAGTTCAGATTCAGATTATTTATATGTTTAGAAATATGCAAAGTTTATGGTGTGCTGCTTTTGCTTAGTGAAGCTGGGATCCTTTCTTGCTGTGATGCTGTTGCTGGAACCAAGAGGAGGCAGAGGAGGAAGCTCTCCCAGGGGCAAAATTCCTGGACCAGAATAAACAAACAATTAAATTGAAAGGGGCAGCCATGAATTGGAAGGGGGAAAATAATTATAATTCATTAAGCATGGAGTGTGGAAGCAGGTGGGGGATCAGAGACACCAGTGGGAACAGGGGCTATTGGCTGTGGGAGAGGACCATGATCGGAGATGGAGGCCAAATAAGAATGGAGAAGGAAGTTTTAATGGCACAGTTCTCCAAACTGCAGATGTTTTCATGGAAATGTGAAGGGGAAAGATTTCTCAGATTTCTCAGATTTCTCAGAGAGGCTTGAAGTGGGTGAGAGATGGCCCCTCCTAAGGTGTCTTGAGTTCTAGCAGATGAAGCTATGAATGATGGTGTAACAGGTGACACTTGTCATGTGGTCTGGACATCTCTACTTCCAGTTCTCTGTTCAGCCCAGATCTGATGCTGTGTATCAGGCATATCTAACATGTTGATGAGAAAATTATTCATTCCACTTAGGGAATTTATAGAGGTTGTATTACCAAATATACTTGAGAACTCCTTAAACTTATAGATTAGTTCCAAGTTGGTGAAACAATCAATATTGCACCAAGCTATATATTTTACTTATTTAAATATTGTAAGAGAAAGGCCCTAGCTGCTAGTAAGAGAAAGGCTCTAACTGCTAGTTCAGCCACTCAACTTGATAAGAGCTCAGCTTCTAAACAACAATAATCCTGGTACTGGCACTCAAATAACACTCTTATACTCTTCTAATATAGCCCTTTTACTGTAATTATATATAGCAATATATTATGTTTTGAGTGGTGAGATGGAAATTTTGTTGTAATTGTTTCCGCAGCCAATCGTTCTGGTTTATTAAATTGCTAATAGTTGTCTCCTAGAAGGAGAAAGAAACATGCCCCGAGAAAGAAAAGGAATTATTTCAAAGGCCAGTATTAAGCAATTGTTTCGTGCTTACATCAGACTGGAGTTAGCAGTAATTGGAAAGTGTAGTGATATGGCAAGTGATAGACCAGAGAAAAAAGCTTGCACCAAAGATTGTGTCCTGAGTTTCCTTGGTGCCTCAAGGAAGTAAATGGCTTGAAAATGCATAAATGCTTTCTACAATAATGATGGAATGTAATATTAAGGCAAGCATTAAACTTGATTTCAGTTTCCCAAAGGAAATGCCTGGAAAAAAATCTATACTGTGAGAACTCTAGACAGTATATCTAAAGTAAAATATTGTTATTTTCTTTGAGTATTAATGACAACCCATTAAAAGAAATTAAGAGAAACTCTCCTTCCAATGGTACATTTATATTCTCATGCTACTACAATGTGAAGTAGTTTATGTTTGCAAAAAACCAGAAATTGGAATATGATCCTCCTTGTGTAGAGTTTGAATTTCCCCATACCTTTGAATTGCACCACTGTTACTTCATTCATGTGTAGTAAGCCTAGTAAAAGTTACTCAGGTAGTAATACAATGAATTTTACAACTCTCTTCTTTTCTGATTAAATTATAGATGCCTTTTAATCAAAGTAAATAAAACAAACCCAAAAATAAAAATGAAATAAAAAAACAACAAGCAACAAAAACAAACGACAAAAAAACAAAATAAAACTTCAGAAAAGTTTATCATCCATCAGTTGTTTTGTCTGATCTTTCTTATATCTAATTATTGTGTTTATTACATGAAATATTTATTTTTGATCTAAACAGATCTATCCTTCAGATTACATGTTTAGACACCAAATACAATATCAAATTATTAGCATCAACTGGCTTCTTATTTCACTACTCCCTGTCTGATACTTTATGTAGGACAAGGCATAATTATAGGGTAAGAGAGAAATTTCAAGAGGCAGATGATTTGAAATAAAATAAATATTTAATAGTGGAAAAGAAAGAAAAAAAAGAAACATGTTTTGGGACAAGTGAGCAGAAAGAAATCTAGTGAAGATACTTCTAAAAATGCATCCTGTGATCTGCTAAACTTTCCATCTCTTAAATATATACTTTTCTATATGAATAGATTATTCCTGAGACAAATAATGCATAAATTTTACCACCATGAATTCTTCATTTTGATGCACATTCAGCTACTTCTTGGCTTTAATATTTTTGCAATTGGACAAATTACAGATTTTAGTCAATGGAAAAATAATCCTTTTCAGATCTTAGTTTTAAAAACTTCTCAGGATTAGTCTGCCTCTGGCTAAATTTCTGGTTTCAGAGTAGTATTAATATAATTCTAAAAAATGGATAGTAAGAAATCCTAAGAAATTTTACATAAAGTAATTAGTGTCTCCATTTTTAAATACTAATTTGAAAAATATCTTTGAAGAAATAATTTTATTTCATTTCTTCTATCCTCTCCATTACCACATTCTCCAGGTGAGGATCAAAACCAATCTTTTAATTTTACCATGGTTTATGAATTCAGCTAATACTGCACTTGAGGAATAGATAGATCAGTTGTGAAGAACTGAATCTGTTAAAGTACTTCAAAATACGGATGCCAACTTAGATTTAAATGTAGAGCATGGGCTGGGAGGCTGGTTTCCTCTCATAAGCCCTTGGTATCTTCTTGTCACGAGATCATTCTGTGTCTCCCCTTGAAGGGCATGATCCCTGCTAAGGAAAGGGGGAAGGGAAGCAAAAATGTGACAAGATTATAAGCACAGAAGCAGACCTGTTTCCACTTTGCAAAATTATCAAAGAAATAAAAATAGCTTGTGCGTATTGCCAAAATCTTACCGGGTTTCAAAACTGAGAGAAGTAGCTCTAAAATGGTCTAATTTAATCGGTGAATTATGTAAGTAATTTAGTATTGATTTAAATATATTTTTCTCATTTTCATCAGATGAAAATTTTGCCCTGACTCTCTTTGACCCACTTTTTTGATACAGCAAAATAATTAGAAAATTAATTAAATGTAATCAGCCTAAGCCTATGCTGATCTAATTCTTCTTGCAGTCATGCAAAAGGAGTTTTACATTTCTATTTAGTTTCAGAAGGATTTATGACCTTTTTTTTCTAGAAAATATCATTACCAAAGCTTTATTAGGAACTGTAACTTTTGAAATAGCTTTCTTCTTAAAATATCATCCTCCAATTTCATAACGCAATTTGATTTCTTCCATTTACAATGTCTTTGATATTTCCCTTAGAGGAGATCAAGATAGATAGAGAACAAACCATTTCTACTCAATTAATTTTAAAATATTAAATAAACACCAGTATTTGTCTTGGAAACAAATCCATTTTGATTGATAACTATATTTGAGAAGATGCAATTTTTCAGTATGTAGTTTTTGCTATTAGATCCCATTAATGAATATGTAAATTACCTGCCGGGCTGTTTAAAAGAACAAGAGTTTGTCATAAATTGCATGGACTATAGCTGGAAATTCTGTCATGAGTCTGTGCAGTCATCTAATGATCTTTACTCAGTTTTCTTTTCTTACACATTTACATCTGTTCTAACTCAGAACCCAAATCCAAACGAAACTGGTAAAAGCAGATAAAGGGTAAAATTGGGATGAAGAGGTCAGAATCTATTTAGTATTTCTGAATTGAGATTTAAGATAAGATCTCTCTGACGTAATCTGTCAGTCTGGTCTCACGACCTTCTGCCCAAGAGTACCCCTTCCTGTTCAGACATCCCTTTGAAGACAAGACCAAGCTCTTACAGTGGTAGAGTTTGAAGCTCTCATTTAACTCCAGCTCCAGGACCAGCTGTCCAGGTGACATATGCCTAGAGGTGGTTTCATCATTCAATAGATTTAGTTACTTCTGCAAAGAAAATATGCCTCAAGTGGTAAGGAGACAGGTTTTCAGGAGCTATCTTGTGGTATAATTCCTTTTTAGTAACTGTGGATGCTTGAACTGTATTTGTATTTTTTAGCTAGTCCAAAATACTCCAAAGGTATCCCTGAAGGCATGTGATTTTCTCCTCTTCATGGCCTCACTTTGATGTATTCTATTCCCACATGATAAAAATTGTGCTATTTTTGTGGTTTTTCATTTATTAGTATGTCTGAGGAATAGAAAAGGTTTATACAGAGTTCAATGGCAAATTATATTTTTATGAAGAACTGGCCTCTAACAGACTGTGCTTTCATTCTTCACTCTAGAGAGGAAACTGAGGATGAGGTCTTCTTTATATTATCCCTGTCACAGCTTGTGTTACCATGCACTCTCCAGCTGTAAACAGAGTGGATGAAGTGTTCTGATTGTATAAATGAACTTATTTGGCTTAAACAGAAGCATTTGCCCAAGATCAGGACAAGGAAGGCAAGGAAAGGGGCAGTGCTATGGCAAAAAACTTGGGAATTCCTAGCACAGTGGTGGAGCCAGGGACTAGAAGTCCCTGCAGGACATCTTGAGTCTTAAATATCAATCAGGTGATACAATAGCCATCTGCAGAGTAGTTTTTTATTCTGCTACTCCTATGGACAGCTCCTGCTGCAACTTGGGAATTACAGACTGTTACTGTTTGCATATTTTAGCTTTATTCCCATCGGTTACAGTTACTATTCATATCTCTGCCACTGTTTTATTTGCTTGCTTTCCTGCTCGCAGTTCAATGCACTCACTTTTCAGAGCTGCTTCATTTTGCTGGAAAGAAGACCTTACTGTTACTCAGAAAAAGGAGGAATGCATTTCCTGAGTTTATAATCACCATGTTATTTTGACATAAAGATGAGCATGGCCCATGTTGGTGGTCCAAAACTCTGTAAAGGAGGGGGCAGTAATCAAAGGACTGAAGGAGAGCACACACAACACAGAATAGACCCAGCCAACTCTAGATGCTACTGTATGAAAGTGTATTATTCAGCTCTCCACAGGGATTGCTATTTGTTTGTCAACCCAGGTGGCTGTGATATCCATCTTTTCCCATTCCAGCTGATTTACTAGGAAAATTGATTATGTATTATGTAGTTGAAGCCAATTACCTGTCATGTTGTCATGTTGTCTTTGCCTTGTCCCTCTCAATATACTGCTTCTTTTTTTATATTTAGTTTGTAACTTACTTTGGAAAGAAAACATATCTTTTTGTTCTCTCAAAGTAGCATGAAATACTAGGCCTTGAGGTAGGGTTTCTAGTGCAAATTTTTAAAAAATTACTTAATACAAAATATTTTTTTTCTTTACATGAGGTATTATAGCATAAGAACTGAAGGGAAAGTTGTAAAATTTTCACTTAGATCAGCCAAAGACAATGCTCAGTATATTTGACCTCAACAAGAAAGTGTTTACAAGTATTGTACTGCTGATGGCAAAACTTTCCAAAGCTGTGTAGGCATGGGATAATAAATTTGGGTTTATTAATATTTTAAAACTACATGAAAGTACCAAATTTCTGTGTCAAGTTTTGATAGTTTAGTTATTTTCCCTCCAAAAAAAAATTTACTTGTGGACTTCTAAGCCTGACTGACTTTTGAAAGAGACATCTGAAGTCATTACTGGGCATTTCTGGTTGCTGGAAGGGAATGCCCAGGTTGAAGTCAGCTTAAACCTATTGCTCTCTTCTAAGTTACTTTTGCTATTTGCTCAGTATTTATAATTGTTGGGTTGAGCCATATATACAGCTGCCTCATGCTGATCTGTCTGGCTCAGGAAAATAAAGCTTTCTGTTATTTTAGGGAAGTCCATGTACATGAGTTGACCCTCAACTGACACAGCCATTTGCCTGCAATAAGGGCCACCCACTGGTCCCCTTGGTGTTGAGGTGAATTCCTAAATGATAGCTATGGCTACTTCCAGAATTCTTTTTTAAGCTTCATGGGTTTATCATCCTTGTCTGTCTTCTCTGAGCTTTATTTCATGGTAGAGGTTTGTTGATGGATCACACAGAATTGGCAATATTGCAAATTACAGGAAATATTATTGGAAAAACAAAAATAACATGTTAAGAAATTTTTATGGGCATTTCTCCCTTTTTATTTAACAAGTCCAGTTAACCACATTCAGATAATAATGATGAAGTTTCTAAAATTCATGCTTTTGGTCAAGTCTTCCAGAATACAGAAATCCTAATATTGAAATTTCATCAACAGAGAAAATTTTGATACTTCACAGGGTAATGTTGAAGAAGGCATCAGTCATGTGAATGATTCTGTCTATTACCTCATCAGTTCTCTGATAACCACAACAAAGATTTGTTTTTAAATGTTTTATAAAGGTATCCATGAAATACTATTCAGTTATTACAGAGGTAGGCTTCAGAGAACAATTTAAAAGAAATGCAATTAACTTTTAATTTTTTATTTAAAAATTCGGATACGTGTAAGTTCCTAGGGATAATGTTATCCGATGATCTAGTGAATGGTACGTGCATGTATGTTCATACAGTTTTACACAAACTATGCAATAACAGACAAAATTTTTTAAATCTCCACATAATTTGTAGAAAAAAATGAAAATCAAGTCAATTAGCACCCTGAGGCAAAAGAGAAAATAAAACTTTTTGCAAAGCTCAACATGATCAGAGGTCAAGGATGTTTTCAAGTATTTTATTTCTACAGTTATGGGCTTGCTTGTCTGTGTATATAAAGTGCAAAGATGGATAGCTTTTTTAGGCCCTCTGTTCCTTCAAAATTTCCTCATTAAGTTTTCATGCCTGAGAACGTGGGGATTTTTTGAGCTTAGAAAGTGTTTTGATGTGATTGCAATGCTTTGGGGTTTGGTTTGTTTGGAGTTTGGGGAGAGGAGGGGGTTGGGGTTTTTTTCATAAAGGTGTAAGGGTGTAATGAACACTGAAATGCTGTCACTGTATTTTAATTTTAGTCTTCTTTTTTTTCTTGGCCACTGAACACAGGTGAAAAATAACTCCAAAATTTAAAGAATTTAAGTAGAAAGAATACATTGCTTTCTTAGGGCAGAAGACATATATTTCACTTCAAATAAAAATTACTTTCACATAACGTTGCTAATACAATTTTAAATAATAAAGGCTGGAAATGCAAATTTTAGACAAGACACAGCTTTACAGAATATTGAAGACCAATTGATTTATAAAAGATAAGAAGCAAAAGAGGTACTTGTAGGTGTTATCTTCAGTTTTGTAATAACTGATTTTCTTGCATGCCAGTAGTGCTAAAATAGATGACTACCTACATTAATATCTTTAGGACTTTTTGTAATATGATGGTTACATGCTAAATATAGCGCAGGCAGCAAGCCTTTTGGCTCACCAAGTCAGATTTCTAGTTCATCAAGCAGGTCAAGACACTACAGGATGCTCTGCCCAAGTTTATTGAAGCATTCAGTACATTTCCAAACTGCTTTAGCAGCCAGGAAAGGATTTTTCCTGCCAGATTACCCACAGACACTTTACAGACAAACTGTGAGATATGTGGTATGTGTGAGAGGGCTGAAGCTGGGCTGAGCTGTGGGTGCATGGCTACAACTGAGACAGTGTTTTATGGGCAGCAAGGATGTAGATGTTGGATGATAACAAGACTCCCTGGAGCCTTCTCCAGAGAATCCTTTGTTTCAGGCAGACACGTAGCTTAGTACTTGTAAATTTATATTATTTGCCAAGGGCTGTGACGAGGAGAAATGAAAGAATCCCAGGAAAAAGAAACAGATATATCCCACATGTTTTGGCTTTATACTAAATACATTCTAGACAACTATCTTTTGGTGATGACACAGATTTTAGGGCTTCAGACTGACAGGATTACGCCTCTAAATCAAAGTTTGTGAAGTATAGCATGATTGCTGTAATCAGCAGTTTTCTTCACTACACTTAACTAAGTCCCACCTTTTTTTCTCTAGTGAATGGAGAACTAGTGAGGTATCATTTGCTGCAGGATTTATGTGACTATTATAGGCAAAGTCTATCTTTTTGTGAGATTTAAACATATCTGGCAAGAGGATTTAATAGTCTGTATGTGTGCATTTGTGATTGTGCATGAATTTCACTAAAATGTTACCTTAGAAAAATAATTTTTATTTTCTATCGCCTTCAGATGACTGCTTCGTATCTTGTGGTGGTAGCAGTAATCCTAAACAGAACTTTCCTGAGCAGAAGAGGTCAAAGTTGTCATATATATACTGTCCTGAACATTATATATGTGGTTATTTAGTTATCAGTAGACACAGTGTAGTAAAAGAGGACAGATGTAACATTGAATTGGTAGTAATGTGGTAGGATAACAAACTTCAAACAGAAACAGGAGCTCTGCAGCACTATGGCAACTAGCATTGTTTGAAGGGTAACTTTTGTTTAGAGCACTAGAGCTGGATCAGCAAATTTGATTTGGTTTTCAAAGTGACAGTCACACTTCGAACAAGCCAAACTGTTTCTAAGTATGTGTGTGAAGATTAGGTAGCAAACCTTCCTCTGACACAATCTTGTAGTAAATATTTTAAATGAAACTTTAAAAAATAAATAAATCTCTGTGTTTGCCAATTTCTGATTTTTACTTTATCTGGAGAAACATGGATAGTGTTAGGTGGAGTCATCTAAATTATATGAAAAATGAACAAAACTTACTGTAGTTCCTATATCATGCAATGTTTATGTGAGGTGATCATATACCTACATGAGTAGGTCTGGCAAATCATGCAACAAAACTCATGGATGTGCATACACTTGTCACTAGAACAGATAAATCAACCACTTCTTAGAAGTCATAGACAATGTCCTAATTTTGGGATACTGTTCTTCTGGAAGTCATGCTGTGATCCTGCATTGCACAGGCACTGTCAGTGCCTGAAGGACTAAATAACAAGATGTGAACAAAGATGCATGAATTGCCTGGGCTCCAAGAAGAACCTGCCTCTGGACCACCTGCCTGTCCAGTGGGCATCTAAAAATGTTTTGCTAACGAGGCTGTATTTTGATGTAAATGTCATATTTATTGAACACAATCACTGGAGTCCTACAGAGCTCTTGATTAGCAGATTTTTTCATATGTGTTGAACTACTGCTTTTTAATGATCTGGTTATTAAGAGATGCTTTTGCTCAAATTAAAGTTCAAACAAGATCATATTTTGAAGACCATGTTTCAGTAATACAGATTTTATTAAACAGTAAATGTGAGTGAGAGAGATAGAAATAAGAAGGGGAGAAGGGGAGAGCAGAATGAGAAAGAGGATTGAAAAACCTTGAAGTGTTTTATATCAACTACTCTGTAGTCTTAAAAAAAATAGATGCCAGTGTCTGAATGTTAACATAATTTTAAGATGTTTTATTATTCCTTTATTTCCAATAAAGGCACAGAGGTCGATAAGATCTTTGTTGCTTATGCAGTTTCTAATAGAGAATAGACCATTCCTTAACTTGGTTTTCTTGGCATCTGTAACTACATTGTATATTTTTCCTGAGGACAAGGTCTATGTCAGTAATTACGAATTCATCATATTTCCTGATGAAGATCATCTGTGACTAACTATCTTATTTTCACCAGTAATGTTTTAAGTTTTATTGCAGTAGTATAAACAAAATGAAAGATAGCTGTTAAAATTTTCAGTATATGAAAGACAAGGTTCAGTGTATATCCCAAGCAAAATTTGGATTCTTTCATGAGATACATATTTGTAATTTGTGAATATTAACTGACTCTTAACTGGACTAACTGGAAAGAGAGCAAGTCAACATATGAAGAAAAATTCACATGTTTTCTGTTACCAAAGAGAAAGCGGACTAGTGAAATCCATGTCTTAAAATATCTCCTGCACACACATCATGAAAGTACTATATGCAAATGCAGTACCATCAGAATCTACACTGTAGTCATCTAGGTTAAAGGATCTGCAAATAAAGTGGAATTCAGAGTTATGAAATCATATATACAAATTCATTGTCATGGACTCAAAAACTGGAAATATCTTCCAAATGTCACTTATCCCACCTGTGTATATTGTAACAGGACCATGAGCCCTCCCCTCAGTTGTCAGTGAAAGTATTTCACCACAGTATTCCTGCACAGTCAGGCTTGTTGCTTCCTTATTCTTACAGAGGATTTTCCCAACACTTCCCTGAACTGCTTTGGCAGCAGTTTAACCTTGTTGTGACTTCGGACACTTCTCCTGTTGTCTTCCTTAAGAACCAAACACCCATAAGGCTCCAGTTGAACACTAGCTCCTAGAAGAATGGGATAATTACTACGAATTCATATTTTTTTATTTTCAACATTTCTTTTTGGAGAGGCAAGGGGGATGGCAAGATTACAGCTCCCAGGGTTACCAATTAAGGGATGGTGCCTGATCGCCAGTTTTATTTGGGAGTTTTTTCTTCTCACAGTGAAGATTTAGTTCTGCTGGGACAGTTCAGAGCAGAAGCAGCCATCCACAGTGCAGAAGAGGCAGCTTTCCCAATTGTCTTTATAGGAACCCTACAGAGAAACAAAAAGGAATTCAAATGTCCAGTTCCTTTCGACCCAAAACTCCACCATCTTAACTTGACGCTTTTTTTTTTTAGTATGATTAACATTCTGAAGTTTGGAAGTTATTCAAAATAATAGAATTAAGCCTGTTTGCACTTTCTTCATCCTTCTCTTTTTTTGTAGTTTTACATTGAGTAAAATCATGAAACAAATCAAAAACTGGAAACCAGCAAAATTCTGGAAAAAAATTAAAGTATTAAATTATTTAATGTTAATTATTTGGTATTAATTCTGAAAGGGTAAAAACTATGATTTTACTGTGGAAGGAAGGTTGGGTTCTGAATCAGAACAGGGGACCTGTTGACCTATTAATAATAGCTGCATGTGTGATCATGGATAAAATTTGCCCAGAGACAATGCTGAGAAAGCAGAGAAGGAGACAAGTGTCAGGACAGTTATACAAAATGAGGGAGAAGAAAAGGTCATGCTGTATTTTGTCAAGTCTACCTGGAAGAAAATAACAATTTGCTCGGGGGAGAAGCAAATTGAAGCTAGGAAATGAGTTTGGAAAGTGAGTCAGGGATGCTAAAAAACAACTAGACTGGGAATCTGGAATTGGCACCAAAAAAAGCTGCACATGCCTTATGCAACATTATAATTGAAGACCTATCCTGTTTACTGGTTGTTTCTTATATATGTATGTGTTGCTTCTTATAGTGACCCTTCACATATCCTCTCTGTCAGGATTTATTTTAGGTTATTTCTTAGGGCCATATACTGACCTCAATCTGCCTTATAATGAGGGTTTTATGTGTGCATTGATGTGCTGAAGCCACTGTACAGTTTGTGAAGCACTTCAATAATTTGCATATTGTCCAGGCTTGTTCTTTTTATAACTTTGTGTATATTTTAAATTTGGAAGAAAAAAACCCCAAAAACGAAGTAGGATGGTAAGCATAAAATAAGACTCTGTGCTGGCAGTGCTGGTTATAGTCTTGTATTGCAATGCAGCAATTTATTTTGTGCTTATGCTACTGCTCTGTGACCATTTCACTTCTTAAATATATAAATATCTGGAAGAATATATAACTGATTTATCAGAATAAAATAAATTCCATTTTCCATAAAATTATTTTTAAAATTAGTTAGTCATAGTCTGTCATTTTAGACCATATTTTGCTCTTTTTATTTCTTGATGGATGAAAAATTTTCCAACTGTGGAGGAGTAAATTGTCATCAGTTTTTATGCAGTACAATATTTTATCAATCAAGGCATATTGGTATAAATATCTTTTATGCTCAAAGATAGGACTTGAAATTGATGATATGCTGTGGTTTGCAACGTAGGTATATCTGCAAATAATTTATATAATTTTAGAAAAAGTGAATATTAATATCTTTAAAACAAATACATTAATTATTAAATGGAAAAAAGTTGATGGTATATCTCCCGTTATTATAAAGCTGACTCACTTCCATACTACAATACTATGACTTAAGGAAAAAAATCCCTACAGTCGCAACTAACAACCCTTTCATCCTACTTCTGGAAAGTGTGCTGCCATAATGTTGCAAATGAGTAATACTTCTACAAAAAACAGCTCAGTGGGTATAGTAAAACATTCTGAATATACATTGTAAGCCAGTCTGCATTTTAGTACCACACTGTATATAAGATTATGAGCTTTTTAAAAGTCACACACTTGAATTACAAATTCAGCTTTATTATGTTTACAGATGTTTATATGAGATGTTTTATCTCATCCCTTTTTGGTACTAGTCTGACAGATGTTTAATTTGCTTATAGACCGTCTGTGCCTCAGTGTTCCCATCAGTCAGGAGTAAAGCACAAAAGACACAATTAGTGTTATTTGAAAGTAACAGTGTGTTACTATAATTCACTGTGATATCTGTTCCAAACCAAACCAATCTAGTTTACATGATCTGCAAGACCTAAGAGACCTTTAAATTTTCAATCTGCCTTTTTATGGGGAAAGAAAAAGCCTTTAAGTTCATTACTGTTCATAAATATGGGAGAATTGTTTGTTTGGCATAATTCCAATGGCTACATTAAAATAAAAATATTAAAATGAATTAAAACCCTGTATTTTTATAATTATTAAAATATCTGCTTTTCTAAGTGGGGGAGGCTGTCAAGTCCCTGGAAGCCTCAAGCTTTATAGCCTTATACTAAGATTACAAATAAATAACATTGAATTTTTGTCATCTACTATCTTGGGCTTGAGACAGTTTTTTTAAGCTTTTGTCAACTCACATTTCTTATCATAATCTGAAGAGTCTCACAGAATACAGGAGATTCTAGAAGTAAAAAGAAGAAAAATCTGTTGTCAGTTCTATTATGTGTTTTTTTCCCTCTTTTTCATCTGTTTTATTGTTACTGTAAGTGTTTTAACAGACACCTGCCGGGTGGACATTATTCTTCAGAAAGCATAAGTTTTAGAGATCAGTACACAAGAGGTAATATAGAGCACCAAATCTAAATTATTTAAGTAGAGGAAGTGGGAAAATATTAATAAGCCAACAGATTGCATATTTTATTTAGAAATTTTCCATTAAAAATAATTTACCTCTTAGAAGACAGGAATGCCAACTGGGCACTTTTTACCTAGTACAATGTAAAATATACACTTTTACATGGCAATTTTTCGAGCAAATTTGGGGAATAATGGAAAGAGACTTGTGTTTGGCTGAGTTGTACTGTATAGAGTTATACATGGATCACTGTTTCTGGTTCTATTGCTAAAAACATATGAATTATATTCATATTATTATTGCCTTAGATTCAAGTGAATACTACTGTGGCATATTTATGCCCATATCTTCTGTCTGTAGTGTCAGGTTTCTTCCTGAAGGAATCCTGTGTGGGAAAATCGTTGCCAGAAAACGAGCCATCGCCATAATACTCATGTTGTGGAGATTCTCTTTGACTTCAAAAATCTGATGGAATTAATCTTTATATGGCAAAATTAGGCAGATTGCAGTGTAAGTTCTGACAGTGGTTTATTTTTCCCATTATATTTGAATTTCTCATTATCTGGAATGGCTGCACATCAACTGACATGTAAATAGATGCATTTAGAGCTTCTTTCTGATTGAATTTTGAAATATAATTTTGAGTACTCTTGTTCTAAAAATCATGAAAGCAAATGCATGATACAGCTATTGAATTTAGGTGACTTTTCTATAAAATTCAGGTTACATAGGTCACAAAGCTATACCAAAATATTTATATACGTATCCATTCAATAAGTTTGAATTATCTTAATCAGATACACAAATTTTATCTAGCATAATCCTAAATTCTCCATTATTATTTTGGGTTCTATTCTAGAAGTAACTTTTTGGAGCATTTTTGTGTTGGTTTTTTTTTTTCAGGTACTGAAAGGGTATTTGAGTATTTCTCCGTTTGCTCAAGAAAGCATTTATAGCTCTCTTACTCTGGGAACACAGTCATCATAGTAAATTACTTACAGTAGCAGGCCACGGACAGAGAGACTACTATCTTGAGATTATTTCTTCTACCCTGAAGGGGATGGCTGAATAAGTAAATATTTGCAAGACTTAGTTCAAAATCTGATGTAGATTCAACTGACTATTTAAGGAAGGAATTCTTCTTGATGGAAAGCTATGTAGCAGTTCTGCATTTGTCCAACTTTATGTTCAGTGAATGTATTGAAATTATTAATTCTTATAGATGTTGACATAAGCTTGAGCCTCTGAAGTGTTTTTTCTTTCTCCCAAGAGCATTGGCTCTGTGCATCTGTGTGGATAAATGGCTACACTTTTCAAAACTTCAGTCACTGCTCGCATTTCTGGAAAAAAAAAAATTAAAAATAGAGTCTCAAGTCCACTGTGCTACCAAATGGCATGGCTTTCAGCCCATCTGGAGATGAAACACCACAGAGCCACTCACTCAACCTCCCCTCTGTTATCCCCCCACCCTGGTGGAATGGGGAGGAGAATTGAAGTAAAATTTATTTGTTGAACAAGAGCAGAGGAATAAGTGAAAATAAAGTAAAATACAATAGTAACGGTAAATGAGAATAAGAATAAGAATAAGAATAAGAATAAGAATAAGAATAAGAATAAGAATAAGAATAAGAATAAGAATAAGAACAAGTGATGCACAATACAGGTGCTCACCACACACTGACCGCTCCCAGACTCCCCTTCCTGAACCCAGATCAGCCCCCCTTTCAGCAACTCCTCCCAGTTTATGATCTGGGTATGACATTCTGTGGTGTCTCTTGGGTCAGTTCAGGTCACCTGTCCCAGCTGTGCTTCTCCCCAGTTTCTTTGGTATACCTCCTCACTGGCAGAGCATGAGAAAAGGAAAAAAGTGGGTCCTTGATTTAGGATTAACACAACTTAGCTGAAAATCAAAGCACCAGCATGTTATCAACACCGTTCTCATTCCAAATCCCAAACACAGAACTGTAATAGCTACTGGGAAGAAATTAACTCTACCCTCCCTGAACCGAGGACACTCAGTTCTCTCTCTTACATAACAGAAATCTTGTTGTCATCTTAGAACAACCAAATAGTGGCTGGAAGAGACTCTACAGTCATTGAGTACAATTGTTAACCCAGCACTGCCAGGTTTACCACTAAATCATGTCCCTAAGTGCCACATTCACAGGTTTTTTGAACCCTTCCAGTGACGTTGATTCCACCACTTCCCTGCTTAGACATCCAGTCTATATCTCCCCTGGTGCAACTCTTCATCTTCCTTTGTCAACTAATGGAACTCAGGCTGTGACACTTAAGCCTGCTTCCCACATTTTAGATACCTTGCAGACCACTAAGCAACCCAAACCAGTGCTAGTAAATCCTTGATAGTTTTAGACACAATTAATTGTCTCTGTAAGAACCGCTGGAAGAGCCACTGTCTGTAAAGATTTATTCCCTATCTATGTAAGGCGTGGTCTGAGTCAAACGCTCAGTTCATATTAAAGCAAAAGCAGTTCAACATGAAGTGGCCAACCCACACGATGTGGTTGCAAATTTTTTAGAAGGGGTGGTAAAAATTAAATTCCAGTGCCTAAAAAATATGGGAAAAAGAGACTAAATCAATTTTGCTTACATTTATTTGT
Source organism: Phainopepla nitens (assembly GCA_013400175.1). Classification (NCBI taxonomy): domain Eukaryota; kingdom Metazoa; phylum Chordata; class Aves; order Passeriformes; family Bombycillidae; genus Phainopepla; species Phainopepla nitens. The sequence goes on along the minus strand of VXBQ01008084.1, from coordinate 149,429 downwards.
GGAGAAGTACAGAAAACACTCAACACAAACATCATAGTGAAAACTACTCTGATATTTTTAAGAGACTTGTTTAGAGACTACTCTACAGTTTTGCTTTTATGTATGAAGAGATCAAAATTTTAGTCCTGAGATCCAGACAGATTTCCATTTACTTTCCCAGGTCTTGTTATAATAGAGTATTTCAGGGTACATGTCCAACCTAAAACTTGTGTGCAAATGAACTCTCATTTTGAGCAGTAATGTGACAATAAATGTGTTAGACAACTGACACCAAACCCACATTAAACACCATAGGCTCATGGAATCATTGAACTACCTGAATTGGAAGGGACATTAAAGATCATTTAGTTCCAACCCCCCTGCCCTGGGCAGGACACCTTTCACTAGACCAGGCTTCTGTACGCCCCATCCAGCCTGGCCTGGAACACTACCAGGGATGGGGAAAATCTTGCATTCAACCTACTTTAGAATAAAGGAATATTTATTATGACTTCTCTGTAGCAAGGAGATAAATAGTGAATTATGTTAAGAATTTTTTTGTATTTTGTTCTGGTAATACAAGTCAGTAAGGATGAAGTCTGTGTTCTGCCAAAATTGCGAAAATAAATCCTTGATCATTTAAAAGGCATGCAGAATTTCCAAGAACATTTCCAGTGACAGAATTATAAAAAAAGAAAGAAGATATCTTTTTTTTCTTCTTCCCCCCCCGTCCCCCTCAAATGGATTGGACGAAAACTTAATATATAAAAGGTTAAAACTCTTAAGGGAATTGTACTAGATAGTTATTTCCTGTGTTAAATGAATTACATCTAAATTTGTAGGAAAGCAAATTGGTTGACATAGCTTGTGTTCAATGTAAAATAGAAATTATAAACCCCTACCATTCTTTTTCCATGCAGAGATTAGTTCACTCACTCATTCCTGAAATGAACTGTGGTTCAATGACAGAAAATCCAGAGGAGGAGATTTTAAGCTGAATCTCCTCAGTGTCTCTAAAATTGAACTTTATGTGGTTTTAATTTAGTTTTTGTTATTAATGTCACAAAATTTCTACTTTATTTCAGAATTTTTTTAATGGGGATGATGAGAGACTGTGTATTCATTTAGGCTCAATTTGGACTGGATCATATTCTGAATAGCTGAGCATCAGAGATATGAGATCTCATAATTTCTGTAGCATACCCTCAACTTGGAGACTAGTTATGTATGTTTTATGCATATTTAGTCATGAAAAAATAAACCTTGCAGATCTTTCCTGGGAACAACAAACAATGAAAGCAGGATTTCTTGAGCCAGCCTATAGAGGCAGAAATTTAATGATAAGAGAGCTGTAGTATGCCTCCTGTGCCCCTTCTTGCTGCCAGTCTTCCTGTCTCAATGGCATTCCACTCTCTCAGGCACCCTCTCCCTCTGCTCCAACTGTATTTCAGCTGCTTCACCAGGGAAGTCCTTGAATTTTGTTTATTGGTAACTCCTAGTGGTTCTTCTGGTGGCTATAAATTTCTGTTGAATTGGTTTTCAAGGCTTAATTTCATAGGCCAAGTATTAAGAGAAAAAGACAAGCAGCAGTTAAGACAAGCTCTGAGATTATTCATTATTATGAGGAAAAAAATGCTCTTTCTCAGATTTTTTGTCTTGAAAAAAATTGCAAACATCTTGATGTCATGGTACAGCATAAAACCAGTGCAATCAACTGAATAGTTTTCATAGAGTTTTAATTCACTTCAGTTCTTAATTAGCTTTACTGCCGTACAACTTCTATATGAGCTTTAAGAGTGCAGTTGTGTCTGTCAGCTCCTATTAGTTATGCAACAGATATTACCATATTACCTTCAGAGCTCCCAAAGTATGACTGACTGTCGTAGTCACTGACCATGTAAGACTTTTGCTGCAGTCATTCCAGATGACAGTATTCCATTGGTCCCTGTATATATATACAAGGCAATTGCATGAGCAGAAGTCATTATCATCATGTCTGTTATTACATAACTGGGTGTTATGTTAAAACAAAAATATGTTTTGCTTAGCATAGAACCTGTCGGACAAAAAATGTCTCCTGGAGCACTGGTCGCAGGGATATCTTGGATTAATAGGTTATTTTTAAAATGAGTTTTACGCATAGTTTCAGAAATAATATTTGGAAGTTGTGAGGTGTTATCCTAATTATTAATTTATGAAAATAGATGTGACAAAAATAATAATTTGTAAAGCTCTTCGGAAAACTCCATTTACTTTGAGACTTTCCCTGTAAAAGGCTTATGATATAAACACAACACAAATCCCTCTTTCTGTCATCATTTAAATTGGAGAATTCCAAGCTCTTGATGAATGAGCAGGCTCTAGTAGTTCAAATTAAGTTGGCCACTTGAGCTCCAGACATATGAAGAGGTGCCTGCTTGTTGTAAGTGCTTGTACTGCAGGTATGCCAAAAGCACACAGAAATTTCAGAAAGCAGCAGCAGCATCAACTGAATATTAGTAGGCTTGAAAGGACAATGTTGGCCACTCAAGTAACAAAGTCTAAAACACTGCACACAGGTAGCCCAGTTAATTAGATGCTAATAGATATTATGTATATAAACTGAAGATATTTGTAATGAAACAACATTACATTAGGTATGGGACTCTATGGGAGCAGAATTTTGAATAATGATTTGCTTAAAAGCAAGGGAAAACTTACATGGATGACTAGACAAAATTACCATAAGAATAAACTGCATACTGCTCAGCAAACTAGTAAGAACTTCATTCCTTTGTTGTTTGAGACTACATTGACCAAAGCATTAAAGACTGTACTAGAAGCAGGCTTGCCTTGGCACAGCAAAGATGTGCAGTTTGATAAATATATCTTTTTTTACGTGCAAGGAAAGCAGCAAATGCATGTTACCAGACTGGTTTGCCTTACTGTAGTTCAGAACTCGAACTGTCAGTCACCAGATGAGATTTGTTATCCTTTCCATCACCTGTCATCCATCTGGATGCCCAAGCATATGCCAAAATGTCCATTTTAATTCCAGCTGAAACAATACCAAAAAATGAGAAAACATAAACAGCAACAACATAACTCCATAAATTACACTGAAAGTTTATTCTGTGAGTCTCTGAAAGTATTACAGACACTAATCCAGGCATATGTAAATTAATAACAAGGACTCCACCCTGCAGGGCTGTAGAGAAATATATATCTATGTGTGGTTTTGTGCTTCAAAATTCTGATACAATGTGAGTTGAGATCATAAGTTTTCTATTAACTATGATTTTTCATTCAGTGTGTAACATTACTTATAACATTAAGGACAGGAGACTTTTTTTAAAAATCTGAACAGAATAACACTACTGGACTGGTAGTTTCTGAATCCTAGTTTAAGACCTATTTAAGACAGAACTTTTAATGGTACTTTTGAAAAGCAAGAGAGGAGTCTTGCAATATTAATCTCATTTTCAAAGCTAAGCTAAAGATTTTACATTAAAGTATACTGTGTAGCCTTAAATGTACCTGACCACTAGGATATATAAAGCAAATACTGATTAGAAGGTAGGACACAACACATCATTATATGGTTCATGTGATCAATAGCCAGTGTCTAAAACAAAATCCATTGAGGATATCAGAACAACACTCTCTTTCTTACCTTGCAATTTGCATGGAGGTCTACTGTGCTTCCAGTTCCAGCTGCTGAAAAATGAAAAAAAAAAAAAAAAAGCACCCTTACTTACGTGTTTTCAGAATATCACTTGAAATTTTTTTGAATATTTTTTAGTATATTACATCATATACTGTTAACTATTTAAAAACTTGACTAAAATGGGACTAGGAATACTCACCAAAGTTCTGTTGAGTACCAATTTATAAAAGATAAAAACTGCTTTCTGCAGCTTGAGGAGAAGCAGCAAACCAAGCCCTTTTGAGATCATCACTAGCTTTTGACTTAAATAAGTGGATTTAGTCAGCTTCATCCTACTGACTGAGAAGATAAACCACCTGGACATTTTTTTTCCCTTGAGCTGCTTTTTCTTGGAGTGCACTTTAACTGCTTGCTTGTGGGCTGGTGGGCTCTTATGCACTGAGTATTCTGGTCAAATTAAAATTAACCTAGTATTTAAAAATATGTATACTCCTTTGTTAAACAGCAATGCTGTTCAAGATATTTTTTTCTCAAAACATGACCACAAATCTCAAAGGCTTTTTATCCTTTACCTTTCTGTGTTTGTGAGGTATGTAGCATCTTTTTGCTATAAAGGATAAAATTACCCACTACAGCTTAGTGTATCTTATGCTTATAAAAAATAAACACATATGGAGCGAAACCTTTTCCTTTTGAATTTAATGACAACTCCACGACTGCCTTTTATATAGACAAAAATTTCTGTATATTGTTGAAGAGTTACAGCAATGGAAAATTTAACACATTTTAACAGAAGTTTTGACCACTATAAGATGTTTTTCAGGGTATATATTAGTTGCGTGCATAAAACAAACATCAGGTGCAGCTTAAAATTCAGTTTCATTTTATGTTGTTAATTTAGAGGAAATTCATTCCAACTAAAAAATATTGTCCTGAGTCATCACAGCCTTTCTCCATAATGGCTGAATACATTTTAATGGTTATCAACATCCAGTATTTTTTTCACAACCTATGTATATTAGGTAGATTTGGATCAGTGAATAGCTTAACTTGTTTCTCACAAGCCATATTGCAAAGGCTGCCTTATGGAGTGGCAAGAATGTTCCTAAGTGAGTATGTTGAGTTGAACCTCCTTATGTGTGAATGTGGTGTCTGTTGCTATGAAAATGGGCGTTTCCATTCCAATTCTGTTGTGGTTCTGATAGCTTATGTATGGGAGATATTGCCATCATTTTGAATCTTCTTTTGTTTCTAAACTTAAATCAGTAGTTACCTTTTATTAGCTATGTCTAGACTTGAAATGATTTTGGTAGATGCTGAAGCTTACAGATGCTATTTTGGTTTGTATGTAAATATTATTTAAATCCTCAGCCTCTAGAATGCACATGGATTTGATTATCCTAGTGCTTACCTCCTGAGTAACTTCATATATCATTTTATTCTACAGGAATTTGCTGCTCTGACAAAAGAATTAAATACATGCAGGGAACAACTGCTTGAAAAAGAGGAGGAGATTTCAGAACTAAAAGCTGAAAGGAACAACACAAGAGTAAGTATACAGCAGATCTTTTCTGGATATCATGTGTGTGTAAACTTACATATAAATCTAGATCTTCATTTGTATGAATAAGAAGACAAAATTCCAATATTTTCATCAGTAAAGGAGATTCTAAGTAGCAGGACATATCTACCATGCTACAGCCCTGAAGGAAATTAGCCAGATATATTCCAAACAATTACAATTACAGGAGATTTAGTATGTAATATGGTAAGGTTGTTCTGTTTAAATGCCTTTTAAATCAAGGGATGCATGCAGCCTTCCAAGCTAGAGTAGCCTGCACACATCCTGATCTCTTATCAAGGCAAAAGGCAAGGTTACAACAGACAACCAGTTTTGCCTTGTGCCTTGGATTCAATCTGAATAAGGGTGAGATGAAGGCTGCCACACATACCACAGGCAGTCTGTTATTTAGTCTATATGCAGCCTTGTGACCCTTGAAGTAAATGTCATTTGACATACAGCTGAGTGGGGACAAGATTAAGTCCTGAAATTTATCATCTTCTGCTTCAATCAGAAGATACTATTCTGTCTGGGAACAAGAATATATGATATAGCGCCTTCTGAAAATTCTCAAATGAGGCACAGAATTGTTTTCAGAATAAAATAATTCTGGGCAAAGGCAGAATTGATCTAGAAACACAAAAGGGTAGCAGAGGAGACTTTATGGTGTTTGTGGAAAAGTGTGAGAAAAGAGATGGAGTAGTCCCAGATCAGGTGGGAGTCAGGCTGGTAGTGAACATACAAAATAGATCTCAGAGGTTGAACATCAAGGATGATTTCTCATATCCCTATGTCATTCTTCTGTGATCTGTATAACTTTTCCTGTTTTCCTCTTCTTAATCAACTAATAACCCTTTGGATGATCAGCTAACATGTCCTCTTTGTCAGATAATCTGCATTTTGAAGAGAATCTAACAATATCTATCCCAAAATCTCCCTGAGAGAGGGCCCTTCTTCCTGCTTTCTTCTTCCCATCTATAGCACCACCGTGCCACAGAGTACAGAAATTCAGTGGAGGACAGATGAAACAGATGCCTCCAAAGAGGAAAACTTGACCCATCTACCTCTATGCTTTCCTGGACATTCAGGAGGTGATCACGTTAGTTCTTGGAGGTGATGGATTTGGAAAATGTTATGGGAGGTGTAAAAATCAAAATCCACTGGGGTCCCCCTGATAGGGAAACCCCTGAAAAGTTCCTGGGCTGTAATTCTCCAGCTGATGAGTTCAGGGTCCCCTAATAGGGGAAAACCCTGGCAGTTCTGTGCTGGGATTAAATGAGGCAAACAGGACTTCCAGGATTTGGTCTTCAGATTTGTTTTTTATTATTTCTTATCTACATTTCAGTGAGCTTGTCTACGCACTAGACTAGCACACTAGGAATAAAGGCACTGGAAGTCCCCAGACCTCCAGTTTCAAGGTCTTTTATAGATATCTTACACAATTAACTACTAGAACCTACTTTATTTCTACTTTACTACCAATAACTAATTATTTGTCATCCACGCAGCTCCTGCATTGCGGATTTTTCTATCCAATCACTCTGTGCTACCAACACTGCAGAAAATGGGGTAGATGAAGAAGAAGGAGAAGTTGAGTCAACGCCTCAAATTCTCCATCTTGTCTTCTATCTACCTCCATACAAAAAAACCCAAAAATCTAAATTTTTCACCCTGTGACAAACCACATTTCTATCTATTTCACACATTCACAAAACCCAATTCATCCCAAAGTCTTGGAAGCTTTCTCCATGGTCAAAGGTTAAAAGCAGCACTCTCCTGGGGATCAGGACCCCTGAGGACAGGCAGAGGAATATTTCTGTGCCCTGGGTTCCAATAGGGAGGTATAGGTGAGAGCTACTTTTTCTCACATTAATTAATTAATTAATTTTGAGAAACATGTAGTAATTCCACTGCATTTTCCAGCTTTAGCTTTAGCATGTCAGCTAAAGAAAAGTCTGAAGACTTTCTGTAGCTTCTTAAATTATCAGTAACTCTTACATGTGTATTATTTCAGTATTTAATAAAAAAATGCTGTATCCATTTCACTCTAAAGTCCACTGAACACCACCTTTAGTGTGTTAAAACTGCAGTGCACCAATACCTAGTGTGGGTCTGATATGAGCAGTGCAGACTAGCAGAAATTCCAAGACAGCTTAGTAGCCAAAGATAGTCACTTGCCAAAGAATTATGAGAGAAAAGGAAGATGACTCAACTGCAAATCATCTCCGAAGTCAGACTGATCTCCGTCATAGGCAGTTTCTTTGCAGAGCAAGAAGCTTAAAGATCATCCATTTTTATGTTTCTTGTGCTACATAAAAGAAAAATCAGTAAGAGGTTTTCCAGGAGAACTAAGATCAACGAGTGGGAGTTACAGTTATAATCCTTGCAAGTTCTTGCAGTTAAAATTAGTAAATGCAAACAGCTTGTTTTCAAAATAAGGATGAAGCTAGAAAAAAATAGGCTATGAAAAAAATATAAGGAATGCAGGAGATGTTACAGCAAACAAGGGGAAGATGGAGTCCAAATATTCATGGAGAAGGAGAGAGGAAAAATTCAGAGACATGCTTTACCCTCACCTCTAGCTTTTTCATTAATAAGTTATTACCCCATCATGTCATATTTATGTTCTTGCCAGGCTGTAAGCTACCATATACTACAATATATCCCAAAGCTGGCTGTAATAGTCACGCTGTCTTCTCTAGGGACACTCCTTTGATAGGGTAAGATGAGCATTTTAGATGCAAAGCTGTTGTTTTCAACACACGGTCTCGATGATGAGATTTCCAGCAGCATTCATTGGGAATGCATTGCCTCTAAAGAGGCACTTTTGACAACTGAGATTTATGGTGTTATTAATGCAAAACAGCATTAATAATCTGGAAGAAAAAAAATTTGCTCCAAATTTTTTTCTGTCAATGTAGCAAGAATTCTAATAAAATGATAATATTTGGAGGACCACTGATAACACTTTCACAGTGAGAAAATTAAATGTCTTTTCTCACATATGAAGTTAGTCCTATTAACGCATCTTTTGTCCGTCCTTCCAAAGTTCACAAAGTTAAGCCAGCCCTAGCTTGGCTACATTAATGAGGCTCACCTGGCCGTCCAGGACAGACTCATGCATAACCAAACATAGTGGAACTACTCGCAGCAAACACTTTGTCCCAAGCAGCCCTTCCTGCTGCTTTTAAACGAAGATGTTCAGTTCCAAATTGCAGCTTTTGAATTTTTTAATCCAACCTTTCATCTCCTTGGAGTAACAGCAAAAAAGCTATTTTTTCATTTATCCTGCTTCAAGCTGAATATCAGCAGAAAAGAATGCAAGTGACAATTCTATCAGGTCCTAAGTACACACCAGCCTTCCAGGTCCAGTTTATATATTCAGCTATGCCTAATTGGCAGTATTTTATTTACTCTAGACCCACACCTACATGTTTCTTTATTTTCTGGCAACAGCCTCACACAGCTTTTGCTCATCACATAAATGAACAAAACACAAAACTCATTTCACATTCTGATTCCCCACTCTATGTCAAGCTGTAGTAGTAGATACATGTAGTAACATGTATTAGAGAGACCATGATGGAATTACATTTTGTGGGACATATACACTTCAGATCTCAGCCAAAATACCAGAAATTAAACCTTTCCCCAATATTTAATCAAGTTTCTACTCAATCCTTCTAGCAGCATTCTTAGGCATTTGCTGTTGAATGTGTATTTTTGCTGGCTATGATAATTAACTCCTTCTGACATATTACAGTAGAAATATTTTCATGTTAAGAATTTAGCTGGCAACTTAATCTATCAATACGCAAGGCAAAATAGAAAGTGTGGGAGAGCTGATTGTGTGGCATTGCTGAAGGGAAGACAGAGAGGTCCTCCCTGGAAGACCATTGTATGGGAATTTGAAAACAGATACAAAAATATCTTAATACAAACTCTTACAGTTATTTCTCTAGGTATTTTCTAGACAGAATGATCACCTATAGCATGTAGAAAGATAGCATATTTTCTGAAACTGTAAGATAAGACAATTTGATCTAGCATGTTATTCAATGGAAATTATAAAATAACACTACTTTGGATGCTTCAATTTTTTTTTTTGGTCTCAGTTTCTATTCTTAAAAAGTAAAAAAAATGCGTAGGATTAACTTATTAGATCAGAATATTATTATGAGGAAATTTGGGGGCTGGTTTGGTAGCTGAAAAAAAAATGTTACAGTACTGCCATTAATTATTTTGATTGTGGATTTTTCCCTACAAAAAAACAAAAAATAAAAAAAAAAACAACACAAAATTAACAGAAAAGACAAGTCACATATATGTGCTTTTTTTAATAAAGTATAATTTTTTACTCAAATTGCTCTGAAATATTTTAGTTCTAACAGTTTAGAAAAAAAAAATGATACCTGTGTTCACAAATGAAACAGCAGTAACAAAGACAGCGTCATTAACTCTCTTTTGCTTCATGCCTTAGGAGATGAAGCACTATTTTATTGTATCCATTCCTTACTGAATGGTTTATGAAACATCTTCAATTATGCACTGCAGTCTCATTATACCTATAGATCAGAACTTAACCCTATATTTTATTATTTAAATTCCTTTCTACTGTGTTGGGAAACTCTAAGAATATATTTTAAACTATGGTCTTACCTATTTTACCTCATTTTCTCATAGGTCCTTTTAATTAAATCAGTTCCATAGGTGCTGAAAATTAATCAGGTACTCTATTTCTTTTTTTAAACATGAGGAGTTCTTACAGTCTAAAAGCACTGTACACATGAAAATAAGTATATCTACCTCCTAAAGTTCTGCAAATGGCAAAACATTAACTCAATAATATAAGCAACAGTATATATCATTGCCTCAATGTTATTAAGTATCTTTAGATAGCTAACTATTATTCATATGTCTCTTGTTCCAAAAAAACCCCAACTCTGTCAGAAATTAGTGTAAGAACAGATAGTAAATGTAATATATAGTTATTCAATAACATAGCTATGTTTTCCTAGGCAATCTGTGTAGTGTAGTAGTAATTATATTTTTATTCATTATTCTGATGAAACTGCTTTTCTTCCTATTACTTTGTATCTTTATCCGATTGTTACATTTTCTTTCACAGCTTCGTTTCACGTACATGTGACTTCATTAAGGTTTTAGGTTGCTTGCATTTTGGTTTCTGTACAGAAGGACAGACATAGGACACATTGCAGTAGTTGGGCTGTAACTTTATTTTTTCACTGTTAATTTACCAGTGTAACTGTTGGAGGTTGCGGCACCTGACCACAGGTGAAAAGTGATTTCCATCACTGTGGAACAATGCTGAAGAAAATCACTGATTTTATGACTGATTTTAGAGCTGGTTTTCTATCCCATGTCTGCTTATTTTACTTGTCTTCTCTGCTCACACCAGAAATGGAGATTTACTGAACAATGTGAATTCTAAAAATAGACAGAAAGAAAATTCAATTTTTCCTGTACTGGTGAGAAATTCTAAGCTGAACCTCAAAAGAGAATTGTCTTCTTAGCGGGTTACCTCATTCCTCTGGGGGATACCTTAATCTAAGCCTGTCTCATTTCCGTAAAATTTTTTCTTCTATGTTTTTTCCCCATTTTTCATTATTTATGACTCTCCATTTTTGTCCATTACTGTCTGCTGATTCTTTAATTACTCCATTTATTATCCTGCTGTGAACTTTTTCTGCAAACAAGTTTTCTGAAAATTATGCAAGGTGAGATAAAATATTTTATATTGATTAAAATCCAGGTCCTGTAATAGCAAACTCTACTGAGTCACACTAATTTCAACTTATCGAGCCATGATTCCTTAAAATGAGTATTTTAACTTCTTTCATTTTCTATACATAAATCAGTGTCCACGTAGTCATGATGGCATGGTGTAGTAGAGCAGAGTAGGTGATAATCTACACCAATGTAGTTTATACCATTAAATCTAACCATGAATTTCTGTTTCACAGAAATCAATCATTTCCATAATTGCTTTGTAAGTGATTTCAGAAATACAGGAAGCTGGGTATATTCTAAAAATTTTCTCCTTTCAAGTTCATTTAGTCCTGATTAACAGTTTAAAGATGCTACATTCATTCAAAAAATATGCACTAGAGCACTTTCCAGTCTTTAGATTATTATTTTTACACATTTTTTGTTCTTATAAAAAGTCCAGAGTTCCAGAAACATTCCTATTTACATAAGATACAATTATCAGCATAGCACCCTGAGCATGTTAAAATTTGCCCAGCATAAAACTCATTTGTCAGATTATTTCATAATTCTTTGTCAAGCTTAGGCTTTCCAGTAGGAAAAGCATAGCAATAATGCGTGGGTTATTCTGACTTACCCGCTGCTGTTGATCTTCATCTTCTTTTCTCTGCAAGCTGCCTGTCCCTCTGAAAGTTTGACAACTATTACAGCTTGACAGTGTGAGGGAGCAGAAAATGCTCAGCAGCCCATGATCACTGCTAATGCCAGAGTTTAATTGCAACTTACTGAAATGCCTAAAGCTGTTTCTAACAATTCTTTTGTAGTATAAATGAATTACCTTTATTGTTACAACATTATTTCAAAGTTAAATCTTGTGATGTTCTCACAACTATTTGGAATATTAATTCTTGAATTACATATGTGGAGGAAAGTCCTCAGCATGCCCACAAGGTATTGTGATTTCCTTCAGATGTTAAACATTGGTTCAACACACCATCCTCTTCAATGTCAATCTTTTATGTTTATATTCCATTCTCCCATCATTGTAGCCCTGAGACACTTCATAATTCTATCAGTGCTGTTGACATTTGCACTTCCCAGGGAAGCAGGGAAGATCTATTTCTCCTTTTTAAAATATAATTGTAACTGGGGAAAAGTTGAATAAAACAGCAGCTATTGTTACATGTCCAAATTAGGGCAACAAAATTGGTGAAGGGTCTGAAGCGCAAGTCTTGCAAGGAGCAGCTGAGAGAGGTGGGGTTGTTTAGGCTGGAGAAAAGGAGGCTCGGGGAAGACCTTATCACCCTCTACAGCTGTAGGTTAGGTGGGGGTCAGCCCCTTCTCCCAGGTAACAAGTGATAATACAGGAGGAAATGGCCTCAAGTTACACCAGGGAAAGTTTAGGTTGGGCATTAGGGAAAATTTCTTCACCAATAAGATTATCTTTTTTATTGGATACAGCATTGGAACAGACTGTCCAGGAAATGGTAGGGTTGCCGTCCCAAGAAGTATTTAAAAGATGTAGATGCGGCACTTGTGCAATTTGTTTAGTGGAGGACTTGGTAGTGCTGGGTTAATATTTGGACTTGATGATCTTAGAGGTTTTTTCCAGCCTAAACAATCCTATTATTCTGTGAATCTATCGTTTCATCAGAGCAAGGGGCAAGGATTTCCTATCAGGTCCTCAGTCACAGTCAGATGTTCTACCCCTTAGGTTTTTTCCCTTTCAGCAGAACTGGAAGTAATGTTTCACTAAGAGACCTAGTTAACAGGATTCCCTGCTCAGCTAGTTTTGCTGTTAGCAGTGCTCACAGAATTTGTGAAGAAATGGAGACCATTTTTGTTGAAAAGCAAAAATAAAAATTTTTTACAAATGAGAAACCCATGCCAGCATGCCTTCTTGAGCATTCCTAGAGCTGATGGAAAGAAAAATTCCAGAAGAATGAGTAACTCCAAATGCTTGAGTAAATAAGAACAGAAAGAAAAAGTATGAAATGTTTACAAGCACCATTTTATTTCTCCATGGGTCTTTTGACACAGCTGTGACAATCTCAATACAGTAATATAGACAACATAGCATTTTGCACTTGATTTATGTAAAAACTGTGAAATGTATGCAGACATTGGAATATATCTTTTTCTCCTCTGAAATGGTAGTTCTAAGCTAAAAACAAACAGCTTTTTGTGTGTGTTAAATGGATGATTTTCACTGGTTTAGTATTATGTATTATGCACATTTCTAATATGGCACTAACATAACCTAAATATGTTATCTGTAGCTCTACAAAAGGCTAGAGTGCTGTACTGTTCATCTCAAATAGCAAACTCCTCCACAATCACCCCATTAGAAATTCTGAGTACCCACCAGTCTGCTCTCTTCTTATACTTGAAAACGGCATTTAACTTGTTTTGTCTCTTCACCACTCTCTTTGATCTCTGTTCTGCCTTTGGTTAGCAAATTTCTTGTCTTCTGTCCATGCTGAATTCACATTCCCTGTTGGAATTGTCTGTCTGCACTAGTTGAAAATGAGGTTCTGGATGTACATTAGGAGGTTTTAAGTGTGTTCCTTATTTATATCTCTGCTATAAGTTATGTGTAATTCCTTTTGTCATGAATATTTTTCCATGTCAAGATTTCCATGTCATCATCACCTTTCCTCTCTCCTAAACCAGATTTTTGCATTTTCCTTTCCAAATAATCTTACATATAGGCTGTCCATGATCATCACAGCATTTGTCTAGGAGATAAGTCATTTAGGGTAGTAGGACACCAAATATAATAAATTTGCTCAGAGTTAGGCAAAAAAAAAGATTGCCAATGTTTTGTTACTCTGGACTGGTTTAGTGGATGTCAGTTTGAGTATTAGACAACTACAGACCTATGGAAGGAATAGCCATACTAAAAACTCAACTGTAGATCAATGTTTTCCCTTTTTTTGAAATTTCTTCAGAAATCTGTAGCCTTTTGGCTGGGTTTAGACTGATCCAGATGTAGCTATGATGCATTGAAAAATTTCTGCATAAAGAGAACTGATCAGGATGAGCCAGGCTCTAACGGAATCAACCAGGAGGTGGGAATGACTGTGGGGAAATCTAAGTGCATAGCGCGGATTAAAGTCAGATTCTGGCTATGCCAGGGCTATGGAGTGGGGCACAGTTAGGCTGCACAGAGAAGGAAATGTTGCACCCTCACAGACTCTTTCATGACACAGGGCAGAGTAGGTTGAAGAATTAGAAATCAGCTACTGACTTATTTCCCTCCAGCTCTCTCCCAGATAAAATAGATGGCCTAGAAAAACCATGACGATACAAGCATTGAGACCAAAATTCAGCAATTCATTTCTATTTATGATAGCAATTAATTGTTTATTTAAGTACTACTATAAACAGAAATGCTCTGTAAATATTTGGAAAATATTCTGATCTCATTTAATTTGCAAACTTCCCACAACCCCTTGATGGCTCTATCATTAAGAAGTCTCTTCAAATTTTTGTGCTATTTTAAACTGCCTCAAATAATTAAAAGTCCATTTATACCTGCTGCTAGTCCTTCAGGGATCAGAAAACTTTTGAATTTCTTGTTCATTTGCTTTTGACAAATAAAGGCCACGAATTTGGATTCAGAAATGATAGGGAGACCCTCCCTTTTTGAACTGCAAGGATTCATTATAACTCTCTCTCTATAATTGTATTAACATTGTTCACATATCCATTCACTAATTTTTGTGAAGAATATAATTATTGTAATATAATAACCAAGTGCAAACCCAGAACCATGTTTGAAGCAAAGATGACACCAAACCATAATCATTCTTAATCTGACATAATATCAACAGGCTGCATATCTATAATTGCCTTCTGCTTTTGTTCTTCTATGTCTAGTAATTCATGTAAGAATAAAAACCATTATGTAACTGGGAATAACTGTGGATTACAGATAAATACATATATTTACTAACAGGAGCTATATTAAGAACCACATCAAAGGAGAAATATTAAACAATTGTCCATGTAACTTTCAGATTTCCGGTTCAGTGACGTAGATATAATAGTTTGTTTTAATTACAATGCATTTAACAGGCATTTGGATTTGTGAATTTAGCTACCCTGATTTAACCTTACAGCTGATCAAGTCTCTTTAATGTTCAAGCACTATAAACAGCAGTGGTAGCCCTATGAAAGTATAGGCAAATGAGGAATTTTCTATACTACATCAACATACTATTTTAGTTTTTTCTTTAACCTCAGAGTAACAATGAAAACTAAATAAAATATGTTTTTACAATATGTTATTTATGGTCTATTTTACAGATGTTTATGGATTTCTCTGGTTTTTGTTGGGTTTTTAATACAACAGAGACAATGAATATTTTAAAGCATGTGCTACTGATGAGTACCATTAGCTGTAGCAGTTCTAATGAATAGTCTTAAAAATCTAGTAAAATATACTGTTTACTCCTACATATTTCATTAAGTTTATTTCGAGATAAATTGAAAATATATTACAGTTAGGCTGAATTAATTGTGAATTTATTTAATATTTTTGTGTGGTTCTTTAGAGTGTCTTTGTTTATTTGGCCATCAATACTCGTCAATTGCTACCACAAATGATATGTAAATATGTAATTAATTTAGTAAAACAATGATCCCGTGCTTAATGATTTATTGTTCTTGCTTTTCATAGCAGAGTTTTAAGTGAAATCATGAGTAAATTTTCTATTTTTCCATTTATTCCATCTGGTTTAGAAACATGAAATATTGCTAATAGTTGCTAATCTCTTCTCCAATGAGGTTGCCACTAAAATTGCTGTTTGGTATAATGCACTTTGTAGTTAGAATTTCTGTGGCATTTAGGGGTACAGAAATTAATAATTTTTTATTTCAAATCGAATAGCTGTTACTGGAGCATTTGGAGTGCCTTGTCTCAAGACACGAAAGGTCCCTGAGGATGACAGTGGTGAAACGGCAAGCACAGTCTCCCTCAGGAGTTTCCAGTGAAGTTGAGGTCCTCAAAGCCCTGAAATCTCTGTTTGAGCACCACAAGGCTTTGGATGAAAAGGTACAGTATGGAAAAAAAGCTTACTAAATGCACTCTTTAACTTGCCTAATTGTGCTTTATAATGCAGCAGAGCAACAGTATAGTTTGCTTAGTGCTTGGAATTAATCCTGTACTTAGAGAATTTACAGGTATCCAGAGAAATCTGGATGGTAAGAATGTATGGCAAGTAACTGTAATGCACTCAAAGTCACTTCAGCTATCTTTTGTAGACAACAGAAATGACTTTTCAAAATAAGCAAATCTCACCCCTACCTGACATGCTTCTCCTATTTAGCACTAAATAAAGACGACCCTGTGGAATTTATTTGGTGTAAAATATGCTTTCAAGTTATGGCCATGAAAATGTAGGTATATCTCAAATTTTAAAAACACACAGAGAGGCAGAATGAGATGTTTCTAACTACATAAGGGAAGTTGGCTCTTAGGTATTTTTAGGAGGAAAACCTCCTAATTTGAGAGATCATTTTAGCCTTTGCTAATAAGGACAGTGTTCCCTTTACAAGCAGTGTAAACTAAAGTAAGTAGTACATTCTTCATTATCAGAGGTGATGAAGGGCCTGCAGAATCAAGGCAAAAACCACTGATAACTGCACCAAGTCATGTTAATGAAGAGGGTCTTTCCACTGCATTCCTCATGCATCCTGTGCCAGAAAGACTATATTCAAAGTGAATGAAACTTTGTACAACTATGAATTACCACCTTGAGTATTGTGTACATGAATTCAGAAATCTAGTTCAGGTCTGGAAACAATATGTTTGGAAGGTGATGTATCTGAATGAGTAAGTGCCTCAAAGCTACACATGCAGCTACATGCAAGGAACACATGAGAAACCGGGCTCATGAGCAAAGAATCTCTTTCTTTATAAGGTATATTTTGGCTGATTTGCTCATTGCTGCTGCTGAGTTGCTTCTTTGTTTGAGATAGTTGGGAAAGCAGGGATGACATTGTGCAGCACAGCATCTGAAACCATTTACTGCACAGATGAGCTGTATTGTACAGGACCAGTTTAATGGTCTCACAGTAACAAATTTAACTTTCAGAAATATAATCCAGAAGTTTACTTTATTTAATGAACTGAGGTAGCTGTAGATATACAGCAGTATATATATCATTGGTAATGGAAGGATGAGACGCTGTGGGTTATGAGTCATACTAGGTTAACTATCAGGTTCAAATTCAAATAAATTTAAGGAACTTAGACCAAGTAAATACTTCTTATGTGTTTAGGTATATCTTTTGGGTTATGTGTTCTACTCAGATTTCATGAAAGCATCTTTAAAGAAAATCTAGAAAAGGAAATATAATGACTTCTAGCTACTGTAATAAGCTTTTGGAAGTCATTAAGACTTAAAAAATCCTGTATTATTAAAAAGATCTTTTGACGATTGATGGGGTTTATGCTCTGAGCTTTGATCTTTTATCTAGCACTTAAAATATCAATAAAACTAGGGTAGGGAGCTCTCCAGTTTTTATACTTTTTGACATTGTGTTGGATAAGTATGAGAAATATTAAGAACCAAACTTGAAATAGATTCTGATAATTCAACAGTTGTGTATCTCTTACACATTTTCTTTGGTGAATGTTTTAGTGTTTTGGTTTATTTGCAGTTTATTTTACATCCCATTTTGAAAACTCTTGTGCAGAATTAAATTAAAGCTACATGTGATATTTTGACTTGCATTATCGAAAAATTTGACTTACATTGTTGAAAATTCTATTCTTATATTATTTTAAATGTAACAGGTTAAAATCAGAATTCAGCACATTAAAAAATTTTGGAATGACACAAGTAGACATCTTATGCATCTAACTGATTCCTGTCCCAGTATTAATGATCATTACCAGCGTAGAAAAATCAACTATCTGCAATCATATTAACAGAAGATTCATTCCATTATAAAACAAGTTTTAAAATTGGTTGATCAAAATTACTTTTTCTGACATGCTGTTTATCTATGTGTGGAACCTTTTTAATTTTGATGCAATAAAGCATATTTTTACTATAAAACATTCTGAGATAAGTCCAGTAAACAGTTTAATAAATTATTTTGAAATAATTTGTTTTAATCCCAGCACACACTATTTTCAAGGACAAATCCTATATAAAAATACCTGGTTTTGTTACAGTGTCTATGGAAGGATTGGGTCAAAGACATTGCATATATCACTGAGATACTTAATAATTTAATGCTTTCACAAATTGTCAGCTTGATGGTGATTTTTTATTTAAAAATAATGAAAGTAAAAAAGACTGCATGCACACAAATGTGCTAAAAATTTTTTTATGGCATGGGAGTCAGATGTTCTGCATGGTGACAGAAAAATTATGTAAGTTAGATTTGTTTCAAACCCTTCAGAAATAAGATATCAATCTACTTATAAAAATGCATTGAAGCATTTCAGGGACTAGTAGAACAATGTGGGTTGGAGCTCCTTAGAGACATCTGGCCCAACCTCCTGCTCAAACTAGGGCCAACTGTTTCGAGTTGCTTAGAGTCCTGTCCAATAACTTCTGAATATTTCTAGGCAGAAAACTTCTGATGTTTCACCATCCTCATTGTAATTTTTTCCCATAATGCCTATCAGGAGTTTCTGTTGATGAGTGTTTCACTGGTTCCCTCTTGTCCTGCAAGGTCTTCCCATCCTGCATCTGCAAGAAGAATCTGGCTATATTTCCTCCACTTCTTCTGGTTAGCTGGTTGTAGACAGCAATTAGATCTCCCATGAACTTTTCCTTCTTCACTTTGACCAGACCCAGCCTCTCAGCCTGTCTCGCATCCTGTGTGCTCCAGTTCATGGCCAGCTTGGTGGGCCTTCACTGAAATCTGTCAATATCTTTCTTCTACCAGGAAGCCCAAAACCAAATGCAGCCTCAAAAGTCTGGAGGGAAATAATAATTTCCTTCAAACCACTGGCCAAACTGTGTGCTGGTCATTTTCACCACTAGGTCTCCTCTGCAAAATGGTTTTCCCTTCCTGAAACCTGTCTCATTCCCTAGGGTATGCCTTTTTTGGCAATGGGATGCCACACAGACTTTGTGTTACCGATCACAAACCTCTGAACCTAGCAGTCCAGTTCATTTTTTGGTGCACCATGGAATCTATTTCACCAATTCACATCTCACCAGTTTCTCTAGGGATAAATGGAAGATCTCGCGGAAAACCTCAGTAAAGACAAAAAACATTCACTGTTCTCCCCTCATCTGTGGAGCCAGTCTTCTCATCATGCAAGGCTCTAAGGTTGGCCAGATATCATTTGGTTTTGACAAGGCCATACCGGCTCTCCCCAGTCACCATCTTGTCCTTTATGTGCCTGAAAAAGCTTCCTGGAAGATTTGCTCTATAATCTTCCCTACACTGGCCAGCTTGTACTTCCCTGAATCTTTCCAGGAAAACTCCAGTATTTCATGATGAAGGACAAAACATTTGTGAGTTTTCCACTCATCAGGAATCTCCTTGACTTGTGCTACTTTCAAAGTTGGAAAAGGCCTCACTACGACAAGGTAATCAAGTCTCTTGGTATCCATGGATGGATTCTATCTACTACCTTTGACTTATGTATGTCTTGTCTTTCTGTATTGTGGGTAATGCTTCAGTTGCACAGACTCTGCTGCTGTGCTCAGGGGAGGCCTGCAGGCAGAACCTCACAGTAAAACTGAGGCAAAAAACCATGATTTATGGTTTTTTATTTATTATATTATAATATTTATTATTATAATATTTATTTTATACAATGATGTCACAGCAAAATAAACAGTGCCTCATCAGAAAATGCGCACAAAGCTGAAGTAGGTTAATGGATAAAGAGTAATAAAAACTGTCAAAAGTGCGCTGGAAATGTATCATGATTCTTTGTAAATGAATAATGCAAATTTTTCTTAAATTTTTTTCTTCACAAAAAATGTTGACACTGAAACTATTAATGTAGTTGTTATGTTCTTGGAAAAGCATAATAAAATATTTTCATGAGAAGTTTTGCCCTTTGAACTTACAAAATTAGGAAGAAAATCTTAAAATTCTTCCTAAATGCAAATTTTCTTTCATGTTTTCACTTCCTACACTAAAATATCTTGATGTGTTGTAACAAGCTCTGCCACAAAACTTGACTGACCATGAAAGGATCGCTACATGCGCAGTACGAGAACTACAAAATCATCCTCATTACTATAAGAAAATGCAATGAAACCTACTAACATATTAGAAAGTGAAAAATAATATCTATCAATTTCTAGGCAGGCCTGCTTTAGTATAAAAAAAGTCAGGAGTGATACCTTAAGTTATTTCAAAGTCTATTTACTTTCTCTCTATTACATGAAGTCTGGGCTTTGCCTTTACCTTTTGTCCAAAAGGCAGATCACCACAGTGAGATCACAGCTGTGAGTGCATTATTCTGAGACAGCATGGCTGTCATTGCAGTTTTTTCAGAGTCTGACAGCTCCTTCAGGATCCCTCTCATTATCCACATGCCACAGCCCTGGAGAATGAAAGCTTGTCATGAGCTTCCCATGTGAGAGAGCCAGTCCTGTTAGGCTTAACCCAGTAGGTACCTCCTAGTAAGCAGGAAGTGGTAAAAGTATGCATTTAATCTTACCCCATGATTTGTACAAAATCTTAGTAGTGCCAAACAAAAGTCTTCACAGACTGCTTTTGCAGTTTTAATGTATTTTGCAAGAATGTTTGCTTTAGGGCGTGGGGATAATGACCGAGTTAATTTAGTTTAGAAATTTTTACCATTATATGTGTGCCTCAGAAAAATCTCATTGTGTCTCCTTGGGTAAGTTGTACCACAGCAAATTAAATTGATACCACGCTAATTGTATTTATTATTATTAGTTAGAAAATTAATTTAACAGAAGCTATACATATTTTCAAAAAACTTTTGTCTATCTAATTATGCTAAAAGTTTTAGAAATATGAAACCAAAGCACATGGGCAGTTCTGCTAGCAATTTTAAATTTTCATCATGTTAGAAGTTAAATTCAGTGACTGTTTACCTAAGTGTAAGGTTAGATGTCACAAACAATGAGCATCGTTAAAAACGTGAAGTTCTAAAAACTAGAAGTCAGGAGTGATTTGGGCTAGGACCAATTTGAAATGCTGACTTAACATTTCTTATAGCCATTGCTCTTGTATAAGTCAGGTGAAATTCACAGTAATATTCATAGAGTGGAGACCTCCCTTCAGTTATTCACCTTGTCCTTCTAAAGCTACATGTCTCAAACATTTCTCTTACTGCTGTTAAGTAGCTCATACCTTTGTTGTGGTTTGTTTTTCATGCAATGAAAAGTTGTGGAACTAATGTAAGACAGCACTACAAAATATGTTGTGATATTTTATATGACTATACATGGAATTGTTTATAAAAGAGCAAGTGAAGACAGTATTTCCTAGAAAGCATTAGAGATGAATAAAAAATAGAAGCTGATGTTAACTTCATGGTTAGAATAGACATTGAGTAGGTCAGGAAATGTATAGTTCTCTTATGCAATTCAGTAAGAAAAAAAAAGGTAGAGAAATTATTATGTTACTTGTGCCATTCTACAGTTCTATTTGACGTGTAAAATTTACCTGAACATATTTGTTGTCCTGCAGACATTTTTCCTATTTTGCTTTAAACTTTGTTTACTTCAAACACTTTAAAATGTGCATTTGGAAAGAAGGAAGTAACAACTTCTCTAAACCCAGTTTTTTGGTGAGTGCTGTATGAAAAGTGTCCAGTTGATCCTCACAGTGAAAAGCAGCTACAAGATGTTACTGTCTTAGCTAAGAATCAGAAACCCACTGGCTCTCTTGAGATTAATTAATGGCAGAAAAATATACTTAATATTCTTGCAAAAAAGATTAGCCTATTTGTGCCAGCATTGTCACTATCTTTTTATTCATTAGCATGTAGCTAGGAGAACTATTATTCAATAGACTGTTAATGGAAAAAAAAGTGATTCAATTGTAGTGTGAAAGTGTGTTTCTAAAAACTCTTTATGGGCCACAGATCTGAAGAGAAGGAAGAAAGAATTTGACAGCAAGCAAAAAAGTGGGAAGCAGTTGCTAGGAGACAGAAAAGAAGGGTGATATTTTGTACTGACAGCAGTGCTAACATGACATTGACTATGTTACATTTAAAGATAATGTGGTTGCATTTAAAAGCCAGAAGAATACCCAGTCATCTGGGCATATGTTTGATACATCCTCTAACATGGAGGGAGCAACTCTTTTCTGTTTTGTCGGTGACCCTACAATCATAAAATCACAAAAATGGTTTTGGTTGAAAGAAATAACTAAAAATCACCTAGAACTGCCTGCCATGTTAGGGACACCATTCACTGGACCCTGTTGCTCTAGGTCCCATCCAAACTGGCCTTGAACACTTCAAGGGATGGGGCATCCACAGCTTCTCTGGGCAATCTGTTCCAGTGTCTTACCAGCTTCACAGAAAAAGTGTCTTCCTAATTTCTAATTTAAATCTGTCCTCTTTCAGCTTAAACCCCTTCTACCTTGTCCTTGTCCAGTCACTACCTACCCTTGCAAAAAGTCCCTCTCCAGCTCTCTTGTCAGCCTCTTTAGAAACTCGAAGGGGCTATAAGTTCTCCCTAGAGCCTTCTACTCTCCAGGTATTTGTCCTTTAAAACTATTTATGATAGCATTTCTGTTAGATCAGTTGACATCTGACTGAGTCTTACTTTGTGAAACATTTTTTAGTAAAGCTCTATCATGTGCTCAATAAAATAGAAATACGTGGAAGAATTGTATGAAATTTAAGCAGAGTAACTTCTGAAGTAATACACATGATCTCATTAAGACAATTCTTATTAACTCTAGTTACTCACTTATTGTCACTTGCTGAAAATAGAAAACAGTATAGTATGCCAATCACTAATTGGCATTCATCATATTAAAAAACAAACAAACAAACAAAAATTGTCAGATAAAAATATTTTGCTTCTGTTCAAGTTTCTTTTTCTTTAACAAGATAGTGATCTGGAACAACAAGCTTTCCTGTGTCTCTTGGAAATGAGAATAGTTCTGTTTGGGATTTTTTTTTTTTACTGTAAGTATAAATTTGCAGAGGGAATCCAATTAAATATCCTTTGCAATACATTTGTGTAGGACTGAGAAAGAAATGCAAAATGAGAAATAAAATTACATTTTCTATCTTCTGGGTTGTAAACCAGAGTAGATTTCTCCTTCAGATCAGAGTGCTGATTTAACTCTTAATTTTTTACTAATAGAATCAAAGATTTCCCTCCATTTTAACAGCTGTTATTTATGTTTGAAAATGAAAAATTAGTTTCTGCCTTTCCAATGTCACTATGGCAAATATGAATCTGAATTTGGTGTGCACTGTTCAGATGAAAGGAAAAAAGATATTTTCTGTGCCAAGAGAGAGTTACTTTTCAGTTCCTTTAGCAACTGTTAGATTCAGAGAAGAAATAAGAGCCCTCAGACTGCAATTTTGGTTAGGTCATTATAAAAAAAGGCAGTGTATTAACTACATAATGGGAGGAAGGCAAGATAAGGTAACACAAGGCAAGGCAGGACAAAGAAAGCAACTTTCAACTGTTGCTGTCTTACACTGGTAATGTTCAATGTTGTCACTGACAATAGGCCAAAAATGAAATGTATTTGAATATAATAGTTCAATAGTCAGAATAAAAAACATCAATTCTCTGCCTAGCTTTGCTGAAGTACTGTGTAAAAACTGGGTCTCCAGAACTGTCTGTTGTTTAGAGGGAGCGTTGTTTACAAGCTCTAAAATGGGCTATATAAAACCCACTAATATTCAGTTCTATGGTGCCACACTGTGTAAAGTTTAAGGATAATTCTTTGGATTCCAACTCTTTGTAGAGCTGTGACATCTTCAGTAATGTAGTCTAGTTGGTTTGGGAATTCTAGCACAATTCAAAGTGAATGTCAGCGATAGACATAACAAAATTTTTAAAATACATTATCCTTCATAAAACACTTGGGCTTGAATAACGGAGGTTTCAGAAAAAAAATTAAGTAAAGTTGCCAACTGGTATTTCATTTTGACTTTTAACAATTGCCTGCTTGTGAATTTTCTCTCATTCATCCTGTCCCAAGGCAGCACTTGCAGCCAAAGGGATTGAAGCTAGAAACATGATTGTATTTTTATCATGTTTTTTTAAAAATCTGATCCGAGATTTTTTTGTTGAGAAGTTGTGGTATACGAGCTCCCATTGCAGTTAGAGAAGTTGAAATCAGGCCTCTTGAAGCCAGGTCTACACTACTCACTAGTTGTTTTAAATAAACTATGCAAAGAGGAACAAAAGCCTCAAAGTATGGCATAAAAACTATATTTTCATTTGTTACAAAGGGTGAATAGTTTTATTTTTAAGTGTTCATTTCCTGAATATGTATTTCATCTTTAGATTTAGTCAGTTTTAAAGTCAAGTGAACGTACTGTGTTATAGTTTTGCTAACTAATTTCTGTCTACTAAAGTCTAATCCATTCTTGGGCTATAGTGAATCTGTTTGCAAAATCGCATTTTGATCAGTAGTAAATGAAAATGAAGTGTGTAAGGAAAGGCAATATTTATTAGACTAGGAGCTATCACTGGAAAAAATATGAAAGCATTAGGGTACATACAGCTGTTTTAGGAATCTCCTGTATTTGTCAAGGATGTGAAAATAATGAAAACTTGTCATATTTCTTTGTAAATGAAAGACTGATTTTGTTTGGCTTTATTTTCCAGCTACATCTCTTGGTCTAATAGAGTGTTCTGCCTTACCCTACAAACATTAATAATAGCCTTAAACATCTGTGGATCAGCAGCTGGAACAGCATTGCTGTGGTGTAGCTGGAACATGTAAAGAAATATACCTTGAGTGTTGACTGATTAGCCAGGCTGTAAACTCATTTATTGTGAGGTGTCTCATGAAGTTCTGTAGATTAGGATACTCATTGGATCCCTTAACAGTCAGGAGAGAGAGTCACACACAGCACTGGAGGTCACTTAAGGTCTGAATTTGCCTTTGGTTGTACTGGGAGACTGCAGCCACATTGCTGGCTTAGGTTACATGACCTACACCAGCTAACAGTGAGCCAGAGCACTCAAATCAGCTGTGAATGTGTCTTCAGACACATTTCATATTAATTTAGTATTAACTATTAATAATCAACATTTATCAATAATTAAAATACTAGTAATAATAATAATAATAGAGATTATAATCATCCTCAGAACAGAATAGGTTATTTATGAAAGTGGTGCAAACACAGAGAAATTTTCTGCTTATGAGAGTATACACTGTTTATGACTTTTTGCAAAACTGAAACAAATGCATGATGATGTAAAAAATCTCTAGCATGTGGGCCTGAAGGCAATGCTTAAAGTTATTTTTCAATGAATTTATTGCATTCAGTTACTATAAACAGGTCAGTTATCTTCCATGCAGTGAACTTAAAACATCTGCAAATGTTTTTTTTTTCTTTATCCTTTGTAAAAGATGTTTGTGAAAGTTTTATTTTTATGCCTAATGTGGTCTTAAAATATTTTAATTTGCTGTGTATTCCATAAAATTACTGGCAGACTGTGGAACAGGAGTGTGGCATTTAAAGTTTGACACCAAATTTAATGGGTTAAGTTTTTCTTAGTTAGGTTTAAGTGTTTACTACACAGTATGTCTCATGGAAGGGTGCAACACACATGCTCTACAGTAGAGCATATGGTAGATTATATAATCTTTAAAGAATAATAGAAATTATGTTACTGCACATATTTTGATTTTTCTTCTAGGTAAGGGAACGACTGAGGGTTTCTTTAGAAAGAGTCTCTGCACTGGAAGAAGAACTAGCTGCTGCTAACCAGGAGGTAACATAAAACGCTTTCTCCCCTTTTGAGATTAAATTTCTCCAATACTCTGTCCCATGTGCTCTCTGTCACTTTCTTCAAAACTGTCAGAAAAGAACCCCAAGAAAACAAACAAACAAAACCAAAAGGAAACAAAACTAAAGAAAAATTATATTCTGAGTAAGCATCTCAGTGAGGCTTGTTTAAAGTGGTTGTGAGATTAATACAACCTACTGTTCACCAATTTATTCCCTCTTTCTCTTCACTTGTGAGCAAGCCAAAATCCAAAAGCAAGTGACAGATTCCCAAACTTCTTATTGGACTTGGAAAAGGGGTGAACCAAGAAATATGTCAGATATGATAAACAATTCAATAACCTGAATTTCCATTTTACTATAAAATTAAGTAAAACACACACACACATGTATATATATACTCATTATAAAAATGTTAACATTGATGAAAGAAGGATTATGGATGACTATGAAATGTAAGTTTACCTCTTCCCTTTTAACTGCAATGTATCATGGTGTACTGTGGTGCCATGTAACCATTGTGAGCTTGGACAGGAGATATTTTTTCCTGCTTGCAGACTGTTCTCTTTTGTTTAAAAGGGTGAGCAGCAAAACATGTTGTATTGAACACCTGTACGCTACACACATATAGAAAGAAAGTTTGCACCCTAGAGAGGTGATTTTGAATATAAAAAATTGAGTCGGCTAGTGACTTTACCATTCCCCTCATGTTCTGAATCCACCTGACATGTGCTTTTAACACTGTTTAAAAAAAGCCAGATAAGCACACTAGATTAAAGCCATTTTAGGTTATGGCCATCTTCCGGTGTCATTTTATTCAGAGTTAAGAAAGAAACTGAAAGAAGCCACAGATAACCTCAAACACTACCAAACAATTTTTGAACAGTGGAATACCCATAATTCAGAATAATTGTGTGATAGTGCAGAGACTCCTAAACTATTTTTAACTAATTTAAACTGGAAAAGGTACTTTCTTAAAAGTGAGATCTTCAATTAAGATATTAGTACATCTTTTTTATAAGTATGATAAACTATAAACATATTGATATGATATTTTGATTCATCCCTTTGCTCTCTGAAGTAACTGCACTTTATCTGCTAAAAAATAAGATTCTTTTTGCAGAAGGATCCAGAAAAGTTGTGTTCAAATACCATAGTTACACTATATTGTATATTATGTTATTTGCAGTACCGTTTATTAAACAGCAAGCAGTCCTTTTGATCAGTAAGCCAACTGAGATGCATTGCACTCCTCCAACCCCTCCTGCTCATCATCCAACTAAATCCAAGTTCACTTCACTGGGCAAAGGACCAGGTCCTTAGAGAATTGCCTTGCTATTTAGAATTTTAAAAATTTAGTGAAACTTTCTCAACAGTAAGGAATAAAAGCATGCACAATGAAATTAAATTGAAATAGGACTTCCATAGCTTTTCTTGCCCCAAATCTTTAGAAATGTTGAACAATCTTTGTGTCTGCATGACACTGAAGACATTTAGAAGGACACTGAATCAATCAAGCATAACCTGACCATTAACACAATCTAATATTGTTATTCCAGTTTCCTTAGAGGGCCTTTGTTAAATTCAATTAAATAATAATGAAAAAAGAGTGAAATGGGAACAGATCTGGAAGAGAACAAACAGACTATTTTCAAACACTTACGCATTTGAACAAGAGTTCAGATAATTTTCACACAGTTATTTGAGTAAGACAAAATTAATTACAGCACTGCAGTATTTAAGTCTAGATTTATGCTAAATTCCACAGTGAATACACAGGCAATAAAACACTTCAAAATTTATTGTACTATATATGAAAATAAATGGGCTAAGTTTCTAGGGGAATTGAATATATGGTTTTCAGTAATTTCTGTAGTCCTGTCTTCGTGTCTGTTCTCCCAGGAGAATTAGGGTATTTTCTTTCATATCCATTTTCTCATTTTAAGAGTGTACTATATTCAGGACTATATCTAAACATAAAATGATGACACTAAATTGGTTCCCTGATTTAACAAATTATGCTTAGGTATATGAAAAAGTATGAGACAAAAAGCAGCAGAAATGTGTATGTTAAGATGTTCCCTCTCTCTGAAAGCTCTGACACAGCAACAGTAAGAAACTGCAGATACTCGTGAGTACTTAATGGAAATATCNAAAAAAAAAAAAAAAACACTTGGAGAGAACAACTGTAGTTTTCCATCATTAGATGGTAACTAAGCTCTCATTTAACAGTCTTTGTGGCATATTACATACATCACAAAGGGAATGAAATCACCTGTAACTGGCAAAGCTGATTTCAGCTCTAGTTGCTAACAGTCTTGCAAAGCACTTAATATTGGATAGGCAATAGTAACACACCTTGAACTCTAAACTCCAGAGCAATCGGGATGGACATTTGGACCAGTTGGAGGAACTCAGCTTCTGTAACTAATGTTTACATGTAGTTACACAAGAGTAATAGAGAAGGGTTTTTGTCTTCTGAGCTTATATTTTATTAAAGTTTATATTTTATTAAAGAGTGGATTAAAAATTCTTTAAATATATGTTTTCCTAGGGGAAAAGGTTATTTGACTATGTATTTTATTTTGCTGCAGCTGATTAGTGATTGTGGAGGAGGGCATTGTACCTAGCAGCAAACTGAATTGCTGTAAGTTGTCTTTTGTGCAGACACGGGCAAGATAACTACAGTAATAAAATTCCATGTTCATCCTGCATTTTTTTTTTCATTTCTGCTTACACTCAAAGCCGTTATTAATTCACCTAGGAGATGTCCTGTTCATTATGTCTGTTGTAAACAAGACAAATAGAAGATACTGTCAACAATTTTTTGAGAAATTTACCTCATGCTTTTAATTAAAATTACTGTAAAACATAGCTACATTTGCTTACCCCTTAGGTGATTTTAAAATTACGCTGGTTCTCATCTTCTTCCATGTAACCTATGGTCTCTCCAAATAGTTTTATTGCTGAGGGTTATAATTTGCATTTAGCAATTAAACAAGCTCCAAGTGGGACAACCAATGACAAAGCTCAGTGGTCTAATAGTGTTCTTCTGTGAATACTTTTCAAGGTAAATGTGATGGTTTTCAGTGTGTGTATGAATATTTCCGAAGTTGAACAACGATCTGCTA
This sequence comes from Phainopepla nitens, assembly GCA_013400175.1. Lineage (NCBI taxonomy): Eukaryota > Metazoa > Chordata > Aves > Passeriformes > Bombycillidae > Phainopepla > Phainopepla nitens. The sequence continues at coordinate 120,480 of VXBQ01008084.1, read as the reverse complement.
GTTAGCTTCCTTTTTTCACATTAATTTTAGAAGAATGAGTCTCATTTGCAAAAGTGAATTGATCTTCAGAGTTTTGTCATTCACGATCATAATGGAAATTAACTTTAATGTTGAAAATACTGACAAGATAACTACTTTTGTTCTACAGCTTTAGAAATATTCCTATTACCATTACAAATGTGAATCTTTGTTAAAAGTATGCTAAAATATACACATGCAAACAACATACCAAGGTTAGTCATTAGTAACATAAACTCCTAGGAACCCAAGTGCTAGCAGCTTCCACAGCTCAAAAGTACATGGATTATACACAATGACCCATAACGACACTTTTAAATCCATTTCTGCAGCAATGTGCAGTGCTAAATGACAACTGTTGCAATTTCCATTAACAGATCTCTGTTTCCCAGAGCCTTCAACAAATAGTTAAAAAAACCACAAACCAAACAAACTTTACGGCTTTTTTCAAGGCTTTTTGTAAAATCAAGCTTAATAGTTAGTTAATACAATACTGAAATTATTTTTTTAATGGTTGTGCTTAATTTGCACATAAATTTTGTTGTGTTCATTTTAAACAATTATCCATCCATTGCAACATCTTTCTGTGTTGATAAGAATCATATGATAAGTGGAATTCCAAAACCCTATTTTGTTTCTGGTTAATATGTGGGCTTTTCCATTTCTCCTCATTAGTAGAAACTGTGGCATGAAAAATATAGCTTTACTTACACTTATTACCTCAAAGATACTCTTTAGGAACCCAGAAGACATTGGGACTGCAGAATATTAAATTATAGAAAATACTGATTTGACTGTATGTATCATTGTACTACCATATGCTTTTCCTCAGCATTTGTTCCAATTGCCAAAGCTATTTCCAAATGCCAAATACCATTATATTGCCTGTCAACTAAAACATAGATTGTATTTTAAAACAGGCTTCATTTTAAAGCCTCATTGTCACAATTCCTTCTGCAAAAGTTTACTTGACTTTGAAGTTAAATTTAACCCCTGGAGTTCTCAGAGATCTTGCAGGAGTTTTGGATCATAGCTCACTGCTTCATATAATGCATACATTCTCCTGTTTAGGCAGAGGGTTTCTTCCTGACAATGAGTTAGTTTATTTATTAGGGTACCCTAATGCTGATTTTATAGCATTTATGAAAGCATTCATAAATTGTTTACATCACTGAAAAGAGAGGATGGTTTGAAATTTCTGATTCTTTACGTTCCACACCAGAGAAAAGAAAACTTATTCAGCAAAGAACTTCCAAATACCATGTTGATTTCCAAACTTCTGCTGTTCAGGGCAAATCAAGAACACAGTAAAAAGTGCAATAAAATTGCGACAGCTGAGGACAGTTTTGTCTCTGACCATGAGGGATGCTGCAGACATGACTATGGTATCATTACTGCTAATGACATACCCTGCAGTAGTTAATATATATATATATTTCAAAGTGAAGTCTTAGCTAAATGTGGCATGTCCTTTTTGCCCATGGTTACATATGAAAACATATTTCTATGCCTAGCTTTTTCATTTCCAGTTAGGTTAAGGCATTTTTTTTTACAGGAGTTTCTTGGTAGCCTTAGGCTTTCTATGTAAATAAAATTAATAGTGATATTTGGAGTAGAAGTGTCGTAAAAGAAACAGTTTGCTGGGGAAAATAGATGTGCATTTCTTGAACATATAATTTACACAAAATTTCATCAATTCAGAATTCAGAAATCATGCATATCAAAACTTTGGATTAAATTGGGTGGAATTTAGGGACCTTTTTTTTTTTCTGAAAGCCAGGCAGATGACTTATATCTGTTTCTGGTGACTTGAGGCATACATTTTTTTGCAAAGAATCTAAAACACCCTTCCTTTATAGTATCTCCTTTCACCATATTTTCTCAGAATGGTGCAACTGCTAGTTACTGCTTTCTAAACTCTCTCCTATATGTAATTTTTTTAAAAAATTCTTTATAAGCTGTAGATTTGCAGAGGTCTGACTCTGAAGAGATATTCTTTGTGGCCTGAACTATAATTTAAATGCCTATGTAAATGTAGCAAAACATATTCTCTGCAAAGTTGTACAAAATTAAAAATATCTTGATTTGAAATGTAATTTTAAATGCTATATATAATTCCTTTTTAATCTGCCTTTAAAACCTTAGCTATCTAATTAAATGTTACCTCTGCAGAAACTTATTGTTGCTCTTAAGTTTTAGATGTGACAATGGTGCAAAATGATGATTCTTTTTTTTTGTGATTACATCTTATACTAGATGCTTTACAGCATTAATTTATTTTTCTGCACATTTGAATTGGTATGTGTAGCACAGCAATTGAAGAGTTTGAAAATTAATACAGCAGTACTACAGCCTTCATTGCCTAAATTTTTTACAAAGTGAAAAAGAACTAAGCACAAGAAATAGTCAGTTAAGTTGCCATAACTATTTCATTTTATGTCCTCAATTTATTCTAATCTGAGTTCTCAGAGGAAAAAAAAGCACGAAAATTCTTTGTGAATATTGAGGGCAGAAGGACTGATTTAGCATGGCCATCCCTTTTTTTCACTAATTTTGTGTTTCACTAAAATACAGAGCAGAATAGGTCTAAAAAGTCAGTGCATTTTCCAGATAGCAATTGAAGAACAATAATTTCTATTGGCATACTGGAGGTGAACGTCACTACTGCATTTGCAAGAGTGGTTTCTTAGTGCTATTTCCATAAACTTCTACCACAGAGAAAAATCTTCAGATTTTGGCTACTGAAAGAACATACATTTTCTACCATGACAGCAGATAATGGTACTGTAGATATTAGTATTTTTATACAAAAATCTTAATAACCTAAGCCTATTTATGTGTTTACCATAGTGTAGTGTGTGCAATGGAGAAATTATATATTAAATATGTCCACCAGCTTTGGTCTTCTTCACTGAAATGCTTTTACAGAGCAGAAATGTCTTAGGGTGCCCAAAATGCCCAAATGTCTTAGGGTGTTTTCAAAAGACATCCTGAAATGCTGTGTTCTCTTTCCCCTCCCTAACATGTGGCCACCTAAGAAACCCTAAAATCTCAATGTCATATTCTCATTTTGCAATGTCCTTTTGTCTAAGTTGAATGTCTCCTATGTGTTCCTTAGAAGACACCAATTTTTAAGAAAGGATTCATGGTCTGTGCTCACATGTTCATGGAGCACTTAAGGAAATACGTGTAGCTGAAGACCAAAGGTTTTTTACTCCTTCACAAAGACAGTGTGATTAATAGTTTTAGCAAATGTTTGATATTGAATGTTTACTAGTTTGTATATATTTCTTTCTATGTATTTTTATATTATTTTGAATATTATGTCATAAAGACAATTGTTATTTCTGGTTATATGTCCTAAATATTCTAAGATCCCAAGTATGAATGTATTCAGCTGCTTCAGAGTTTTAATGCTGTTAAGGAAGGATTCAGACCCTTGCACTTAGATGAGAAATTCTGGCTACTAAGAATCTCCACTGCAATTTTGATTGCTTTTCTCAGAACTTTGTGTCATAGCTATTAGTTCTTCATTTTATTTACTTGTAAAATTCCTTATGGGATTTTTTAATGTAAAGATTTGTGACTAAAGTAAATCCCAGTGCCACAGATTTATCATTGAAGAGTAGAGTTTTGTTCTGCACAATTTATTTCAAAAATACCCTGAGATTGTTTGCAGCCTCTCAGTTTTTTGCTGTGATACATCCCTGTGTATCAATAACAGCATGCATACTTTGCTCTTAAACTATTGTAAGCTGTTGTTTGCATTAAAGGAAAAGAAAAATTTAAGTTTAGTAAAATAATGCTTAAGGGAGCATGGCAAAAGCTAAAAAAGCAATGTCAAACTGTGACCTGCTACTTCCTAATTCTTTACTCTTCTCTCAAAACCTGCTGTGCAGCTATGAAGCAATTGATTAAATATACATTAAAAGAGCAATGTTCAAAATATTTTTTGCAAATCTCTTCAAATCCACTTCATTTTTATGTCTGACAGAAATATTTGATTTAATGAAACCTTGGTTCCCCATGATTATAAACTTGGGTGATTTAATGCCTCGTTTTACTAAATAAATGATGACCAGAGATGAAAAATTCCCAGTTTCCTTTAGACCTTGAAGCACAAACATTCCATAAATTAGCATCTTCATCAAAATGAGCATAAACCCATTCCAGTATATTCTTGTGTGTGTCTGTGTCTGTGTTTTAAAAGCATTTGTTTCACAAAACTGTTTAAAAGCAATTGCTTCTCAATTGCTCATTGTGAAAACAAAATAAGCATTACATTACTATTGCAATGTAAAAAATAAGAAATCTAACTACAAATTATATTACAAATACTCCTACTATTCTTCTATATTCAAATATTCATGCTATTCTTCTGTTTGAATGTTATATTCTCATTTTTTTAATACTTGTGGCTTAAGTCTTCAGACTTTTACCTTTGGGGAGATTTTATTTTTCTGTGCATTAAAAACTGTGGCCAAATCTTAATTAAAATTTAGATTGCTGTTATTTAATGGCAATATATTCTGTCTTGACTTGCATACTGAAGAGCATTTATTGCACATTTTTACTATGATTATTACTGCATTACAGTTCTCCCAATAGAGCTCTAGTAAAGGAGCAGGATACCATTTTGAGGGGAAAAAAATACTGAGACATGGTTCTTGCTCCACAGCATGAAACAGTATAAATTTGTCTCATGGTGTCCATTGCTCATACAACAGTTGACTGGACAGCAATATTGTAAAGCCCAGGTAGCACAGAGACCTATGCAATAGATGTGACCAGCAATAATTACACTTTTTACTGCCACAGGAGCTCTGTAAAGTGTCTCATAAGACTCAGGCTCATCTGATACTCTTTGAATATTCTTGCTCCTAAAAGCATAGAGATTAGTTCAGCTAGGATGACTGGTTAGTTGTTTCTACAGCAGAAAACGTAGGGTACAATCCAGTGGTTTATGGGTTCATAAATATTGATAGATAGACTTGGCTAAATTGCATAACTTTATTTTTGACAGCTGATGGCTGTAGTGGCATCTATTTGGGTGCACATTCTGCCACATGATTGTTTTTCTGGGACCCTGCACAAATCCTGGTACGCTGTATGAATTTTATCACACCCACTGTGTTGTAACTCCATGCTTGGGAGTTAAATACTAGGCACATGTCCCTTTACCCCAGCTCCATGCCTGGTTTCCGAATGTAAGAGAGGCTGGGGCTGCAGGCAGGAAGGAGATGACAGTGCTCTCCATGAGGTCCTGCAGCTAAATAACTGTAGGACACAGTGTTCATCATCAAATAACAAAACTACTCTGCAACAAATCAGCCTGTATGGACAGTTTTCTGGATCTCATGAGGCTGAGTTATTTGAGTTATTTTGGGGGTCTGTACAGTGTTTTATATGAATCAGTAAAGAGGAATCACAGAGCACACCTGACATTTCTGCACAACAGTGAAAAAATACATCAATATATGACAGAGTTCTGTGAAGCTGAAGAAGATACCTCAGAGACTGATTAATAGATCTCCTTTACTTTATTTCCAGGAATTACAAAATAGGAAAACTCTGAGTTTCCTGTATAGATTTTGTGGATTTCTAATTTACCACACATCTCTCACCCAAAGCAGAAAGGAGGGAGAAAGAGTAAATGGCATGGCAGCCAAAGAAATACAAGCTAGGAGAACACAGGGATCACATGACCCAGATGTGTGGTTGAGCATATTTCACAATCACAGTGTGTTTGCCACCACACCTGAAAACTCCAGGAGATTAGTTAAATTGGAAGGTTAGTTGTATATGGTTAATTTAGGATTGCTCATAGTCAGCATGAGATTAGACACCACAATAATTTCATTTTGGATGTAATGTCATCTGTTTGGCAATCTATTTAGGGAGCTTAATAAATCAATGGAATGCAAGTCTCACCAGACCTGATTTAATAAGATCTCATTAACAAATATCTTACTTTAAACACATCAAATTCCTAAAGTAAAGAATATGGCACATAGGTGTGCTTACCTGACATGCATTGTAGAGATCACTATCATGTGTACAAAGTATATCCAAAAAAATGTTTAATTTGCTCACAGTATTCACAGAATGCTTTTTATGAGACATCAGAAATAATATATCATTTCTCTTTGATCTGTTATTTTGAGAATAATAAACTTTGAAATGGATGACATTTTATCCTGCACTAGAAGTATGAATTCAGGTTTCAAAACATAGCTGCTTATCTTTCTATCTGTGTCAGCTCTGCGGTCATTTGACATTTGTCGTTTGACATTTGTCAAATGAGTGGTTCAAGTAGATGAAGATAGTTTCATTGCAAGAATTATACTTGCAATATAGGACTGCAAGACAAAATTATTATTAAATTTAAAAATTATTTTAAAAATTATAAAAACTATCTTTTTGCAGATCCATCTCGATGAAAAGGCAAAACACATACCCATTTTCCTGTTTTTAATCTGCTGGAATAATGTATTATTTTAACATTTGTTCAACGTCCTTCTTTGGAATGATTATTCAATTTTATGTAAATTTGTTAAAATCATCTACTAACTCTCAAAACAGATTTTAAATAGTATAACAAGATCATAGTATCTTTTGTGCATATTACTCTCCATAATAATTTTTAATTTATGGATAGGCCTTACATGCTGAATTTGTATAAAATATTTAAATTGATGACATGGGTCAATAAATAAAATCAAATTTAAGCTTCACTAGGTTCATATTTATTAATCAATATTCCCATTAACATATGAACCAGCAAATGTAGCCTTTGTATTTTCCTATTGGATCATCTCAACCCTGCAGTGCACATACAGCTCTAAGAGTATTCTGCAAATTCATAATTCAATTAACTAGCAAGAGTTACAAACAACAAGCCATCATATGCCTGTAATAAAAGTAAATATAGAAATAATTTTACTTGGAACTCAAAAATGTAAAAAATATTTTGAGTTTGACTAGGAAATGTCAACATTAGTAAATAATAAATAATCTTCCTTAATACTAATGGGGATCATCAGCATATAGGTGAAATTATTATAAGAGGAGCTGTAAAGGATTTGACTTGTTTCAATCTACAGAAGATGAACCCGCTTGCTTAACTTGGCACCTGGAGAGTGTGTTTTGGACACCTTTAATTATGCAGAATATATAGTTACATATACAAAAATAAGGAAAAAAAAAAGAAAAAAGTGTATAATTCCACCACATTAGAAAAGGCTGATATTTTAGATTCCGTTCTGCAATAATCCTAGGATAAAACCATCATTTTAGAAGTTCCACATACTAGGAATGTCCTTTGTAATTAAAAAATAAATAAAATTTGTATCAGTGAAGCCCATACCCTTGATCTTCACTGGAGAAACCTGGGAAAAAAAATTACTACCAGTAAGAATGTTATTGAAAACTATTGAGATCTTGACTAAAATAAGTATATTTGGTTTAATACTTGAAATACGCTGTTACTCATTCTACTGAGATTCAATTTCAACAGAACAGCAATGAAACTTAGGTTGAGATTTCTTCAGTTTGTCCATGCAGATCACGGCTTTGGGTTGAGATTTCTTCAGTTTGTCCATGCAGATCACCGCTTTGATATTGTTTAATCATAGTTCTAGGAAAAGGTTCATTTCCTTTCTGGATATTTCTCATATCCCATCTATCTGTTGTACATTTTCATGTTTTCTACAATCAGTAGCAGAGATGGTGATTTTAATACAGATACATTATATAGGAAAATGTGATAAAACTGAATATACATGCAGAATAGTGTTTTCATAACAGATATGTCTACTCAAAATAAATCTAAACAATCTCACATCTCTACATAACAATATGCAGACAAAGAATACAAAATTTTATTTGGGGAAGATTGTTTTTACTCATAGGGACATATGTTGGTGTAACCAAAAGAGGAAAACATTTTTGCAGTGCAAATAGGTAAACACTCTTTTTTCAAACTGAACAGTATTTTTCAAACTGAATTCTATGTGTTAAACAGGGGTACTTTTCAATTAAATGTTTTATATACTAAAAGCAACTACGTAAAGTCCTAGAGGTACAAATATATGTGTATATATTATCATAAATATTAAATCTATACATGCACACTCTGTATGCATGTTTCAATAACTTGTATATTGTTGAAAAGAATGAGCATTATAATGTCTCTGCCAAATCCATCCTCAGCTCTGACAGGCTGGAAATCAGCCCCTAGCAATGAACTCTGGAGATTTTGAATACTAGTCTTTGTTAGAATAATAATGAAAGAACAATTGTTTTGCTACTATTTTGTTGAGCTCCGTAAGGAAAAAGAAGAAAAGCAAGAGAAATTAGTCAGCGGGTGTCAAATACACAATATAGTTCAACCATGTCATTGATATTTGTTTCTATTTTCCTATTGTGCTAGTCTCTGTAAAAGACAGTTCTTTCACTGTGTTGTATTTCATACAAATTTTTTCACAAAATTAAAAGTATTACATTTTTGTTTACTTTGATAAGGGTTTCTGCAGAAAACCTACTGAAATGCACCTGGTAATCTGTGAAGAACCTTGACATATACTCTTCTTCACAATAGCACCAGCACTATTGCTTTAAATTGCTCCTGTTCTGTTTTCTAAGTGCTGCTACAGAAATAAATGGTGCATGCTCTAGAGTATGTGTAATAGCACAAGATAGATATTTACACAGTAACAATTTGGTTCAGAATTCATAATGAAGCAAAGGACAACAACCCCTACTGCCTTGATACCAGCCTCCAATGTTACTACTTTTAAAGTACAGAAACGCCTGCTGACCCAGATGCTCAGACGAAGGCAGGGCTCCGTGCTGGTGCTGACAGGGGCAGGAGGACGGGTAGTGCCCTTCTCAGCCACCTGAGTGCCACAGCTGTACAGTGCCCCTGGACCACAGTACCCTTGTCACCAACACAAGTGACCTCCACCAGCGTGTCAATGAAATACTGATAGCTAGGACCTTGTCAATGGTTGTCACAAGCACAGACCGTCAACAGTAAAGGACCATAGGGTTAATATTTTCATGTTTTCCATTTAAAATTAGCAATCTGCCACAGATTCAGAGCATTTCCAGTCATTTTTGCATTTTGTCATTCATTATGTGAGCTTCAGTGACTTGAAAGCAGAGCCTGAAAATGCTATCCACCATACAAGCAGCATTGCAGAGAGCAGTGCCAATGTCAAGATCATAAGAATAAAACAATCAAGACGCGCCAAAAGCTGTAGAAGCAAGAGGTTTTAGTTTTCTTTGACAGAATTTGAAGCATAGGAGGTAAAGTCTTAAACTGTAATGGTTGTGTAACTGAGGGCTGGAGCTCAGTGTGCTACCTCCCCACAAACATACAAGATTTGTTTTCATTACTGTCCGACTTTCTACTACTGTCAAACTCCAAGGCTCCTTCATGAGGATGATTTAACTGTAATTAGTATTTCTCCATAACAATGAAAGCTAAACAGCAATATTAATAAAAATTCAGCAATCTCAAAAAAGAATTCGTTATGTAAATATGTTGAAAATATGTATTACTCATAACTCCCACAGTTTTTTATTTTAATAAAGTAGTATTTTTCTTGATATGTCAGGACAAGTTTTAAAGGACTCAATTGGGTAAAGCTTCTAGAAAGCTAAATAGCAATAAAATACACTGAAATTCTAAGCAAATAGAAAATAAACCTAGCTGAGAGGTTTTCAGTCTTTAGTTTAAAAGTGAAATTTGTGCTAAAAAAACCCTACTTGAAAATTAGACTGATTCTTTTTGGTTTACATCATTGAAGGGGAGAAGGCAAAGTGCTAAGTTTAAAAAAATTTTATAAAAGCTTTTTTCTTCCCCCAAAGTGAGCATAAAGGGCATTGTTAGGGCTGATGTTGTCATTCCCTGCCTCCTAAACTTATTTTTTTCGGTCTGAAAAGACTTTTTTCTTTTATTTTGTTCCCTTGAAGTATACCTAATGTTGGTTACAATGCTGTCTGTTCCATAGGTATATTAACTCCTAGCATCCTACACATCTGGTTGTAAAGCTCAGAACCTGCATTGCTGAATGGAAAAACTAAAGCATTTCAAAACTAAAGTCATATTTATGGAGATTCCTTTTTATCTACTGTTTCAAAAGACTTTGTGTGGGTCTATGAGTTTTGTTCATTGAATCAGGATGTGCTATTTGTGATACTCTGAAGAGCATCTTGTGTTCTCTCTCTCAACTGCTGTGTATATATCCAATCATCAGTCCTGTGCAGTTCATTTGACCATGATACTGAACCATACTGGGATTTGTTTCAATGTTGGAAGATGACATAAACAAATTCCTGGTGTAAGGTAGGAAAAGTTTATAAAAAACAGTTTTTCAAAAGCTTAAAATAATTTCATTGCTTTTATAGAATCTCAGAATCATAGAAAGGTTTAAGTTGGAAGGGACCTTAAAGATCATGTAGTTCCAACTCCCCTGCCACTGGCAGGAATGCCTTCCACTCCACCAGGAGGCTCAGAGCCTCATCCAACCTGGCCTTGAACACCTCCAGGGATGGAAGGTCTGCAACCTCTTTGGGCAACCTGTTCATAAAGTGATGAGGCACTGGAACCTTACCAGTAAAGAATTTCTTCTTAAGATCTAAGCCAAACCTGCCCTCCTTCAGTTTAAGGGCATCCTGCTTTGTCTTATCACTATATAGAGAACTATATTAAGTATTCCTAGTACAGCTAATTGCCTGAAGACAGAAACTGTAATGAGGTAAAAAAATGGCCACTGAAATAAGTTTCAGCAGTAGAGGTACCTGGTCATTTGTGATTTTGTATGTTTAGAAATGAATTCTGATTTCACATCTATCAAATAATTTTAAATTAATTAATTTGCAATATACCAAATGCAAACCTGTAGGGTAGTGCTTTCCCTGCTTCATTTTGTGTCTGATGAGAGACTTTATGCTGTGAATAAATCCTCTGCATCTTCATGTATAGCTTGTGTGTTCCAGTATATTTTCATTTTATCTAATAAACTCAGTTCATATTTTGCCATTTTTTGCATCCTGGTTTTTCCTTTCCTTTCTAGTTATCCTTCACAGTTTTGTAGTCTTTCAACTATGGTGTGAAGCTTTTATTTTTTTTATTTTTGTATCTTAGTGTCCTACTAAGGTTAGTAATCAAACTGCTTTCCTTTTTAAATTGAAGGAATTTATGCTATGACTCACTGATTTATAATCTCATGTTATCTTTATTCATTATGAAATTTTCGTATTACATTGTTCTTTTCACCACCATGGCTGATGGGTATGGCTCTATCAGGTACTTCAGATCAGTACTGGCTTATGTATTCTTCTTCTGTTCTATGCTTCATTTTAATATTTGAAATCAATATTCACTTAACACCTGGATTCAGGCTATAAAGTGTAGAGGCATGACATGTAGATTTGGCCGTTTATGGAAATGCAGACCAGTTCAAATTTTGAGTCCGATTTGCTGAATCCTAACTTCATTTAAAAAAAGAAAAACATGATTCAACAGTGTTTGTAGATAATGGACACAAATTCTGCTAATTTAGAGGGAATTTATGTGGGTAGTATATTGGAGGTATTCACCAAAAATTTGAATTGAAAAAGCTGGGCTTTAGGAATGTTGAAATTATTTATTAGTTGAGACAGAAAGGCAGAAGTTGTGTAAAATTATGTTCAGAATTATTATGACAGAGGAGGGCTTTAGAAACTGTGCCATTTGTTTTGAAGTACCTTTAACATCTGGAAGATAGAACCAAAATCAATGGAAATTCTTTAAGGTTTTAATGTGCCTTGTGAGTCATAAAACTAGCATACAAATGTGAGAAGAATGTTGAAGATCAATATGCCTATGAGAAGAGAACAAGATGAAGGAATGTTTTTCAGATTACGAGGTATTTTCATGGACTTGAGCTACAAAAGTTAGAAACATCCAACTAGAAAAGTAACACTCTACATTTTGTTCTTAAACTGACAATGATTGCTTCATTTTTCTCAATAATAAAAAAAAAACAAACAAACTTTTCAGTTCTGCTGAATGAGCTTGGCAAAGAAAGCAGAAACCCGAATTTAGACTTTTTTTAGACTCAACAGTGGAGAGACTTGAAATTTTAGTCTTGTTTAGAGTCACATTGAAAGGCATTATTGTGGTTCAGATCAAGTGTGCCAAATAGGAAAATAATGTCTGTGATTGTAGAAATGGAATATAATCATTTGAGATCCACAAGCAGAAGCTGATAAGAACAAAAATGTGATGTATTTGATCATATTTTAGAAGGCACAATTTGGACTTCAGTGTTGAGGTTGATTGTCCAGTTTTGGGTACAACAATCTTAAATAGAATAATGATATTTATCCACATTTATTTTCTATTAATCTGTCTTGGGGCAGGAGAGGGGGGATATTTTGTTTTCAGTAGCTATGATACCATCCTCAAGAATATGACCTTTTAATTTCCAAAACAAAGAACAGAGCATGGAAACCATTAGGAATTTAACATTAGAGGTTATATAGTATGTAGGTACTTAGAAAACTGTCTTTGGACATAATTTTTTGTAGATATTTTAAGCAGGATATCATAAACATAAAAACATCAGTAGAAGAGAGGCGTTTCTCAAAAAATAATATTACAAAATTTTATCTGCATTGAGCAATCATTTTCTCACCTAGTTCTCTGCTATTTTTGCTGTCTACTGTTGTAATTAGAATTTAAGAGGTTTTTCAGTCTACCTAGGAAAAATTAAGTCATCTGTATCTTCACCCAGATCATCAACCCTTCCTCCATGTTTTGGCAACCTGTTTAAAAAGTTATACAAATGGCTCAGTGATTAAATAATCTCATTTGCAAAAAAATTTGCACATTATTGAAAGTTAAATCAGAAAAAAAGTAAGCAATAAAAAGGAGTATGATAGCAATTAAAAACTTTTGCTTCAATAAAGTAAAAAGCAAACATTTATCTTTAGTTGTAAGACACTGAAGAATTTCCATGCTTCCTTAGGAGCACTAATTCTGCCTTAATACATTCATTAAATCAAAAATAGAACAAGTATGAAAACAATTTAGCTGTGTGGTTCTTCACAGTTTAGATCTGTTATGTGATGACTATCCAAAAGCTGAAACTTCTGCAATGTGCCAGATTTCAAACTCTTTGTTGTTCTTGTATATATTTGCTCTGCATTCATTACAGTAATAAAATCACTGAAACCATAATGTTTAACAATGATGGATTTTTGGCAAAATGATTGTTCCCAAACATTAAAAAATAAAAAAAAATCCCTCCAAATAATGATACACAATATTGCGTTATTTTATTTGCCTGTCATCTAAAAAGGACAATTGATTTTTTCTTATTTATTTACTTACTTGGAAAGTGGTGGTACACACCCATGGAGGCTAAGAAAAACTAGACTCTTTTAAATACATCGAAAAATAACAAAATTTTGCACTAGTGTTTGAAGAGTATTCTTATTTAGCTAAAGGTCTGTTAAGGATTTATGTAGGTACAGGCGATAATTCAAAATGAAGGCATAGTGGTATCTGCTTTTCAATGGATCAACAAAATATTATCATATGAAAAATCTAGATATATTTCTGCCTGTCAATTAATATATCCTCTGATTTTACATTTTTTTCATGTTATGTGTAGTCATTCTACATAATTCAGAATTTTGTGATATGTGTGTTGAAGTATCACACTTAATCTACCTGAAAGTATCTTTTAGCACTAATTGATGGCTAATATTGTTTGGTGGAAGCCATATTTGCAGTAGTTTTGATGCGAGAACTATTTGAACCATAAAGAAAAAGAAGTGAGTGAAACTATTAAGAAAACAACCACAAATTTTAAATTACTGATTGTGTAAAAAGCAAGACTATGCTAAGGAGATTATATAAGTCCTTTTTCCATTACTTGAGACAGATGTAATTCTCTTATTTAAGCAAAATTTTATAAAGTTCAGTGCATTTGTGCAACCGCCAAAGACACAGATTGTCTCAGACAATTTGAATTCCCACTCTTGTATTTTCCTGTAATTGCTTGGATGAAATGTTCCTTTCAAGTCTTGGTCTTGGCACTGAAATCTGTGAGAGTATATGACTTCTACAGGGGCTGTAACTTCAAATTTTTACTGAGCAGTGAATCAGCCTGCTCATCAGAATCTCATATTACAGTAATTCTCAACATTTATATAAAGGAAGAATTTTTTAAAGTGATGCTCTTACATCTCAAATATTGGTCAGAGTGATTCAAATGGTCTTTACAATAAGCACTTAAAAATAAATTAAACACTTTTGAAACAAGTTTCAAATTAATACTTAATTATTCACATCAAAGTAAGTTTATCTTGATGTCAATTAGACTTTAGTTTTATTTTATTTAGTTTAATAAATGTTGCACAAATCTTGGATGCTGCACACGTTTACCAGGTAGTACTACCTAAAATTCTCCCTTCTACCCTGTACTTTTGTATTCTAGGACAGGACAGTATTTTAGGGTGTTTCTGACTCAGGACCTATGCAGAAAAACTATGGTGACAGAAGCCTTTAAACTTACACCAGCTTTCCAAAAATGGCATCTATGCATCCTACCAGGGTTCTACTGTGTTTAATATATAATGTTATTCATCAGGTAAATAATTTATGTGCTCATAAGAGCGGAACAATACAGAGATATCTAACTGTGGAATTTAACAAAATTAATTGTTCATATATAGCCAGATCTTCCAGCTTATCATAGTATAAAATGTAAAAAAATTAGGACCTAAATATTTCTATGCTGTGTATTGCCTGAGAGTAAGCCACAAAGTCGGAGAAAGCAGCTTATTTTCCAGTAGCTGCATGGGAATTTTGATAGCATTACCAATACATAACCAATATTTTAAATACAATTAAACCTATCTTTATATGTGCTAAAACAGTCAATAAATAGTAGAGGATGTTAACATGCATGCTTTTCTTAACAAAAACCATGTAAAACTTATGTTGCTGTTGCTGACAGAAAACTAGCACTCTGTTTTACATCCCTTGGGTTTGATTCATAGCCTCTTGTTACTGTTTTCCTATAGCACAAGTTTGGCATTCATTGAATTCTATATAAAAGAGTAAGCCTTGCTGTCAAAGTGTTAAGAAAATCAATGGCTAATTGCTGTTTCATCTTTTAAACTAAGAAAAAGTGTCCTACCACAAAATCAGGACAGAAGACATCATGTCATTTGTTACTTTGTATTCTTAATGGCCTTAAAATATCATTAGTATGTTTGGATTTTAAACCTCTCTGCATATAATGACCTAATTCTGCAAATACTAGAAATGGCCAGCATAGGATTGAGTTGTTAATAGATTTAAGAATTGCCTGCCCAGTATTTTTCTGGTTTCTTATATATATTTACCACTTATTTTCTTTGTTTCACAGATTGTAGCTTTGCGTGAACAAAATGCACACTTTCAAAGGAAAATGGCAGCTGGGGAAGGATCTGCTGAATCAGAGCATATTGAAGGAATGGAGCCAGGGCAAAATGTTCATGAAAAGGTATAAAATGTTAGTTGTCATTAAATCTAGCAATCCATAGGATAAATAATCAGGCTTTAGGTTTTAGTAATGTGATTATTTTATGGGATGTCCACTCAGAGTACTGTCTGCCTTCTGAAACCAATATGAAAAAATGAGCTTGTTTAAATGGAAAACAAATGCAAATGGGCAGGTTCTTGCTCTTTGTCAAGGTATTGAGTTAGATCCATAGCTTATAACAAACTTTTCTTGGAATTTTTTGCATAATGCTATAATTATGAGTACTGTATGGTACTGAGTGATCCTTTGTGAGTTGCATACAAAGGATTAAGGTGGAGTGGCATGTATATGTGGATGGCTGTATATGCAAACATTCCTGCACAAAGAGACCCTACGGGGATAACAGAGACCTAAAAACTAGAAAAAGCAATTTTTCTCTGCACTGTCTATAGGTTTTTTTCAAATTCATGTCGATGGTCATATAGAAAGAAGCTACTTAGCACTCCTTCAATAGGAAATAGTTATATAGAATTCAGGCCAAGTATTTGGTGCTTAATGCTGGAAGACAAGAAAGTGTAGAGACTGATTTACAAAAACGGGTTTCTCCTTAGCCTTAGATTCCCACACTGATAAAAACCAAGCTGAGCTTCTTCCTCTCTTGCTTCAGAGTTATTAAACAAAAATGATAGCATAACATAACATTTGGCAGACAGATGAAATGAGTAGTAGGGCTGCTGCTTGGATCTCTAATTGTACATTTTTGTGTAATGCCATATGATGAACAGTGGCATAAATCATACTTAGAAAAAATAGCTGTCATCATTATTTATTTTGTAGTCAATCCAATTTACAATGGTGCACTCACAGTGCAGGCCTTAATTTTATGTATTTTGCTGTTTATATGTATCTTTCTCTGAGTGATCTATATGGTTGAGAAACACACAGTAAACATACACTGTTCAGCTACCCTCTCCTTTCTGCAAAATCTTACTTATGGACACATCTGTGAAATTTTAATAAACAGTGCTCACCCCAATCAGTTGTGCTTTTGAATACAACTTCACTGTTTAGCTGAAAATCCCTGATTTCCCACTTTCTTTGCAAGCCGCGTCTTCTGATTTGAGCCATTGGGTTCATTGCTTAGAAGTAGAACTAAGTGGAAATAAGACTATCCATCCGTTAAGAAATCTGCACATTTAAACACTAATGAGAGGAATGAAATCCAACATAACATATTATCATCGTCATTGTTTTAATTGAATGTTTCTAGAATATTATGTCCAGAAAACCTCTATGCTTCCTAATATAAACAATTTAGGTTGGTCAGGTTAAGCTGAAGTAAAGGTTTCTCTTTACTCGATTTTGTGCCTTATGTTAATGAAAGCATACTGGATAGGGAGTTAAGAGGAAGCTGTATTGACGCCAGATCAACCATTGCACTCCAGTTCTCATCCTTGCACTAGCTGCTCTACCTTTCTACATTTATCTTGGTGGCCATTAATTCCTTATTTAGGAATAAGAAACTTAAAAGCTAGAAAATATAGAAACTTGCAAACAGGCCAACTTTCCCCACAAATGAAAACCAGGAAAGAGACAGCTCTCAGTGAATAAGGTGCCCACTGGGAAATGTAGGGAAGCAACTGAGGATACTGCAATGGTGGGATTGAACAGCCGAAAACAAGATACTGTGAATAAGGAGTTTATTTTCAAATAAACTCATTATTTCCTACTGGTATTTATTTCACCTTCCTCAAAAACCATTAAAGTTGAATTATTCAGTAAAACAGTATTTTCAGAAATTATCAATATGCAAATTAGGAAGCATTAAAGTTGCTTTGGAAAAGAGGAGATCTGATGTTTTACACCTTAAATATCCATCATTACAGTATCCCTTTCAGTTGTAATTATGTTTTGTTTCTTTCTCTCTCATAATGGAGAATATTCCTAAATTCTGTTCCATGTATTTTAACTTAAATACATAAAAAAGTCATTGCAATAATTCTTGTGAAATTAATGGAGTTTTACCTGAGATTAATTAGCCTGATGAATGACTATTTTTATCCTCAAAGATACCATGGATGTATCAAAAAGTTTCCTGCTTGACAAATCTACTTCAGCATGGATTTCTCTTACACTGAAGATACAAAAGCTAAGTATTTATGTGAAGAGTAAACCAGGGTTTCTCTTTGGAAGCACACTGGTCCTACTTAGAGTAAGGGCAGTTTTACCGACAAAAGTTGGTAATTGCCTTCAGAACAATTACAGAAACAAATGGAAACTGATAAATATACCAGGATAGGTGAAAGAACCTGGTATCTCAGGTGCATTAAAGACCAGGTGTTACATTTTACGAGGAATTCAGAGCCACATATAATTACTTTTAGCAAGAACTAACCAGCTGAGTCAATTTTGCTTTATAATAAAGCTTAGGCTGTTACATTTAGCTTATTTAAGAATCATGTGTTTTCTTACTCATAACACCAACATATTACAATAATTAAATCAAATGTTCAAAATTAAATCAGTAAAAAATCACACAAAAATCTGTGAAAACATTGACAAAAATTGTAGGCATTGTATCCTGCAGAAGTAAAAGGCAAACATAGTGGGCTTTTAAAATGTTCAGAGTGCAAATCAATTACTATTAATAAAAGTAGCAAAAGTCTTTCAGAGCAATCATCAGAATCTATTCTGGTTTTTGGAAATGATTATTTTTGGATTTTCTGATGCATTTTTTTGTATGATTAATAGAAAACTGCAGAAAACTTTCAGTTTTTACTGAAAAATGTTTATATCACTTACACTCCTTTGTTTTGAATGAATAAATTCAAAAAAATCTTTCCTTTCAACTAGCAGCATAGGGAAATGGCAGAGAAAGGAATGAAGGAAGGACGTATGTATAAACATGATGTGTAAAAAATATTGGGAGCTCTGATTCTTGCCCCAAATCATAAACATTCTATGTTAGAGAAAAAATACAAAATACATTTGAGAAGCAGAAGATGAGTTTGTTTACAAGCAGTGCAGATACCTTTCTGGATTTCTACTAATCTCTTTCTGGATTAATATTGGTAAAGCTAATTAAAGAATCATATGCTGAGGGGGACTTAATGAAAGTTAATGGCTTGACACACCTGGGGAGGTGAGAAGAATTGAGTATTGAGTATTGAAGGAAACATGGATAAAAGCTGTAGCTGGGATTAGAAGCCTTCATGAATCTAAGGACAGAATGGAATATCCTTTCAGAAAGAGTCTAGGCAAATATTTTGTAAGTACTGTTCTGCTTAATAGTTTAATATGGCAACATGACTATGAATACATACTGCTCCACACTATAGCATAGACAGCTGCATTATTTTTGCATAATTTAGATGATAAATCAAAAGACTTCTCAGATGTTTGTCAAGAAATCAGTTCCTTCATATAAACTAGTGTGTCTTTCATTCACATAAGTCTCTTTTCCTTTTTACCTAGTAGAAACCCCTATATGCGTATACATACTACTACATATTAAGCCTGTTGAAACATGGCTTTAAAGGGGGAATTTTGCAGGAGAAATTCACATTTCAAGTACTATGATAGCTGACATCATTGCTGTCAGCAAGGCCGGCTGACCTTCGCTGGATGATTTACTGCAAAGATTTTCCAGGACAAAATTTCTAACAGTAAAATGGGGAGGCTACTAAGAAAGTCAAGGGGAAATGAGGATTGAGTTTGCATGTACAGTTTGGTTTGAACAGCTAGATAGTCCTTAAAATAAATGAGCAGTAACTGATTTCTGTCTGTGACAGCTGAGGAAATCTTCTAATAGTGTAAGAGAGAAACAGGCAGGCCTTTTGGAAGGGACCAGCAACAAGAAAAAAAAATGCCCACCCATCAAGGTAACGCCTTCCCCTCTGTCACTTTGCCAAAGGACTAAAGTGGGACAGAAGATCACAGGCATCAGAGAGATGAATAAGAGCTGAAAGCTTATCAGGAATCAGACATTCTAGATCTTTAAATTAGTAACAAAACTAGGAGTCTTTTGATGGCTCAGTAGAAATAACAAGAAAGTGAGGATGTTTAGAGAGAAAAATGCTAGAGAAAGTAGCTATTTTTACATCAGGAGTAGGGTAGGGAAGAAAAGTTCCAGTTGAGAGAATGTTGTATTTGATAGCTGATTACAGGTTGGAGACAATTCAGAGTAATTGAAGAAGAGACCTCTAATGATCAGATTACTGCCTGACACAGACCAAAATGTGTGAAACAACCAAGAGAAGTAAAATAATTTTCAAATGTGGAGGCAATCAACCACTTACAAATGACTGTGACAGCTTAGGTTCAATGCTACTGGTTTTGGCATAGCTTTACACACTCTGGTTTGTGTGCTGGTTACATGGATGGTGATCATGCTGCTTTTGCTTCTTTAGTCGTCCTTTGGGTTTGGTCTATTGCATAGCAATGTGTCTCTGTTAGTATCAGTTTCTTTTGAATGTTTTGCATGAGGCATTGGAATGGAATGGGGTGGAAGAACTCTATAGTAAAAAGCATCCTCTGATAACTTATTTATTCTTACATCTCAAACAGCATCAGTAAGTATAACTATTTGCAGCATTGATTTTTACTCTTGCTTTCATAAAAGTAAATGACCTTGTAATTTAGCTTGGTGCTTATTTTACTTACTTTTTGATATTCCTATACTACAGAATTCAGAGAAGTTTATTTCACCTGTGAAGTAAACTGTATTTCTGTCTCTTCCTTGATGATGTGCCCTTCATGGCCAGATTTTTAAGTTGAAGGAAGCATCTCCATCATTATAGAGTTAAAAATAATCTTTATTTCCCCAGGGATTTCGGACAAAATTTTCCAAATTTCCATGCGAGGACCGTGGTTCAATGGGGATTTATGATGCAATGAACTTGCCAATACTCGTTTAAAAAAGGTGTCATTTAGTGTTATTTGCCATTTAGAGAGTGTCCTAGTAAAGAGTAGACATAAGGCACACAATTTTAGGGTTCAAATAAAACCACAAATAAACAGGGAAAATACACATACACACAAACCCCAACCACGCAACCCAGTGCGTACACTATAAAAATACTTGCTTCTTCTAGGAATTCTAAAAGACTAGACTTCTGAATTTTTAGATTACTCACGCTTGTGCATATGGGCATCCTGTGAATCACCTGTGCTCATACTACCAAAACTAAGAGGCACAAATGAGGAGTTCTGTCAAGTTGATGAGTCCTGTCTCTGCAGCAGCTTGTTCAGAGATAACCTAAGGAGATGTTATTGGTTTCCTTCTCAACATTCTCTGAGGTTAAAGTCTAGCAAAAAATACATAATTAATTACTGGTGGATAGTATTTAGGCCAAATATTTTGTGTCAGATATTTTGCAGCTGGAGAGAAAATATCACCTGGAGGTGCTTTTTGACTGTTCTTGGGATTTGCTTTAAAAAATTTAGGTTTTCATGTACATTTTACCATATATGTAGCTAAACATAAGAACTTCCTACAAAATAAAATGGGAAAGTACTTTGCCACTGGGACAATTTTACCATTTCTTCTTCAAACTTCTATAGACTGTTTTTTCTGGGGTTTTGTGTTATTTTACCTTACGTGTAACTCCAATTAGTTTGCCTCCAGTGTAATTTTGCTAGGGTTTAATTGAAAAGGCAGTATGAATTAGATTAACAGAGACTACAATATTCCAGAGCAGCTTTACTTTACAATTTCTCATGGTGTTTCTTTTACCATTGTTCTAGTCTGCAGCTGCTTTTTCTTTTATTATCTCATGTAGAGAGAAGCAGCAATATAGAGGGGATTTATGGTTATTTGTAATGCTCCAATTTGCTGTCCTTCTCCCTTGCTGACACTCCTATGTGACCAGCAGATTTTCTTAGTGGTGTGCTTTTTGGATCTTGAAAGAAAGAAAACCATGTTCCAGGGATGTTATTTTCCTTTTCATATTGTTCAGTGACAGGGAACATTTACTTTTCTCCTCCTGGAAATTTCCACAGACCTTGAGAAATTAAAATTTTACTTCTCCCCCAAATATTTCTTGTTTAATCCCTATGATCCCCTCATTCCTGTCTCCGAGTGTGTCACCTGTAATAGTTAGTACCATCACTGCCATCAGATTTACTTGATGATTATTCCATCCTTTCTGTTTCTCCTCCTATCTTAACTATATTTGGGTGAATGTAAAGGCTTTGTTTATGAAGGAGGAGTATATTTAAAACCCACAGTAACAACCATGTTACTTATGTTGTATCAATTATTTACCTAGTGTGGTGATATAGTGATATAACAGAAAAAAAAAAAGGCAAAAAAATCCCAGCTTACAAAAACCCACAACAGGCATCCTCTTGCTGTTGCTCTTTCCCTCATTCTCCCCAAGAGAGGAAGAAAGCAAGTGCTGCCTTGCTGGGTAGAGATGTCATCACTCATATACCTTTGTTTGCTCTTACCTAGCCCAAGAAAAGACGTCTTAAGCTTCTCTTGAGCCTTTCAGTCCAATGCCAGCCAGATTTCTCATGTGGCTGAGAACCTCGTGGGAAAGGGCAGGAGCAGAGGCCAGAGGTCTCAGGGTATGTGTAGCAGCTGAGCATGCACTGCAGCTGTGTGTGCCTGCCATGTCTGTAGAAGGCAGGAAAGATGAGGGGGAAAATACCTGATGATGCCATGTCTGCAGCATTGAAGTCTAAATAAGTGAATGTGATAGAAACAGATGGACTATTTGTATTGGGTAAACCAGTTAGCAAAAAACCCTCAAAGCATTGAAGCATATGAGCAATTTGCCACGTTTCTTTTCTCAAGGAAAAATAGCCATTGGTCTTCCGTTCTTCCATGCAAACCAACTGAACTTAAGGACTGTGTCCATATGTAGCTTTTTCATGACACCTTTGATAGACAGCATCAAAAAATTTGCTGAAGACTTCATCTGGATGATTAACTTCTAAGACAGCTCTAGGGACCACATACATTTTTTTTATTTTCTCTGCTGGAGTGTTTTCACCAGTTAGAAAATTTTCTTTAACATTACTTCTTTAAAGATTTCCTAATATTTTATTTACAAAGGATTGTAATTAATATCCAGCAACATTGTAACTGATTATAGTTGTTTAATATACACAAACATTGTAATTGAATTATTAATTGCAATATCTTGCAATCGATGCACAGCATCAACAGCAAGAAGCTCCTTGAATACCAGGAAATAAAAAAATTCAACCAGATAAAAAAAAAATCAGCCAGAGAAAGAACAAGAAAAAGAATCAAACATGGACATTATTCATAAAACTGATGATAGAAAAGATGCTGCAGTTCTAGCTTATTCCATAGGAAATTTCTCTGGGGAACAGGAGGTTCCTTCTCCTTTCACTAATTCAGAAAGTGAATTTGAATCACCATCTATGGAATGCCTTTTGCTTCTACTAACATAGCATATTTTCACATTCTTGTACAAGTTATTTTTGTGTGGGAGAGAAGGGAAATTATTACCATAACTTTTGATAAAAACCCTCCTTAAAAACTGAGGAATGTTATATCAGTTATTTCTTGAATACATACTTAATAACTTTCTACCTGTGGTCTTTTAAAGTGATTGCTGTATGTGATGTACCCATATAATGGATATATCATAAAATAAGGCATAAAAGTGACAAAATTTCAGTTAAAATCCCTTGGTAAACTTTTAAAATATGCTTCAAAATTCTAAATATACCAGATTTTAAACTGAGTTTTAAAAATTTTATTTGTGTCTTTACAGAAAGTTTTTTTTAATCCTGATCTTACTAAGGAAAATTAAAATGTTGGTGTTTTTAGTAAGTTGGAAATTTTAAATACCAACTAGCTCTATATATGAATACAGGAAAAATGTAAAGAAAAGCTGAATGATGATTAGAATTAAAGCACTTTGTGAAAAGAGTTCATCAAAAAATTATGAGGGAAGTTAATGTGCATAGATCAAAATACATGCATGCATAATTGTCAGTCACAGCATTGGCTTAGTGGTGAAAGACAAATTCTAACTGCAGTATCACTGGTCTTTCCAGAAATCTCAGATACTAAGTAAATTAGTAGAAAAAACTGGTTTTCGGATCTAATTTATATATGGTTTTGTTATTCATATCCTAAGGAAAAAAGTTTCATTAATAAAAGAGAATACGTCTCCTGGAGTGAACATACTCCCAGATACCACTGGTTACCATTTCATAATTACCAAGGTTTATGTCACATAAGGTACATTGACACGAGCTATTTATTGCATTTGAGATTTGGTATTTGGCTTATTATAACATTGCAGCATTCCTGGACTGCTCTTCATAGAGCTGTAGGGCAAATTCCATGCAAGATAAAATTTGCTAACCTGTGAAAACTGCTAAAATTGCTGTATGAGATTATAACTGTAAAACAGATGATAATTATCAAACATAAAATCTTAATTTTAAATTTTCAAAATTTTCAAAGTATGATGGTTTGGCTGTCTTATCCTGTTTGAGTATCTGAGTACTATTTATTTTGTGACTACTGCATATTAGTAGCATTTTGATTCAAACAGACAAACTGAACACTTTCAAAATATCAAACTAAGTGTAAATAAGTTTTTAATTTGCTTGGTTATCTTACCATGGTGTCCTTAAAGTAAAGCAACAATGGTCCAGTAGCTAACATAAAATATCTAGAATAAAATTAGGTAGTATAAAGAATACAGCTTTGGATTAGTTACTTGATGTAGTGAATTTTTAAAGTAATTTTATTCAGTGATGAACAGTGGGGCTGATGATCTTGATCTGTGTTCATTTTATGGCTGATTTAGAAAAGAATACTGTTAAAGCCATTAAATAATGTTC
This sequence comes from Phainopepla nitens, assembly GCA_013400175.1. Lineage (NCBI taxonomy): Eukaryota > Metazoa > Chordata > Aves > Passeriformes > Bombycillidae > Phainopepla > Phainopepla nitens. The sequence continues at coordinate 96,100 of VXBQ01008084.1, read as the reverse complement.
TTAGAATGTGCTAGAAGATTTCTATATAAATATATCTTGGCAATAGTAATAGAAAGTGCTTATGAAAGTTGATTTCCTCAGTGCCTTCTAGGAATTTTTCATATATACATTGCTATACATATTATCCCCTGAAGGACAATAAACACCTTTTAGGACCAATATTTTTGTATGATATTTAAAATTATAGTTACAGTAAAATACTTTGCTCCTGTGCTTCATAATGTAAATTTTGCCAATAAAATTGTACATAATCAAGAAAGTTAATGACAGGTTAGGCACTTTGGTTTTATTTTTTCATGTTGCAGGTCAAATCAAATACTTCTGATTTTGTTTGTTCTTTATGCCTGATTTTTTGAATGAGAAAATCAAATTTGTATGAAACCATAGGCATAGACTATGCTGGAAAAGGTTAATGTGAATATCTGTTGTAATGAGGCAATACCAGCAAGTCCTGCTGGTGAATGCACTTCTATCCTGAAATAATTTGTTTGCAATATAAATCATATTGCTGAGATCATATCCCAAATGCAGCATGTGTTACAGAATCTTGATTTTTTTTCTTTACAACTATATTCATACCAAGACTTTCAGCAGCACATAAATTACTTCAGCAGAACTTGTTGCTAATGTAAATTTAACCAGTATGTTGTCCAGACTGAAAGCACTTTCTTGTACACGGATTTTGTGATTTATTAATGTTGTTTCCTATCTGCAGCATGGTATATTTTGTAAAGAGCATTTACTTAATTTAAGTTAAAATGCTGTGTAAATTTAGTTAAGATCAATGAAAGCAATTTGGTGAGTTTTAGAAGTATTGTTGTAATCTGTACTCAAATATTCATAATGCCAAACTAAACCTTTTTATGTGTAGTATTCTGCTCTTAATACAAGTGTAAGTCTGCTCTGTAGTGCTACATTCTGGAATCCATTAATATGAATGAATCTTCTGCTATTTTTTTCACTACAATACCTATCTTATCTACCATGAAAATGTTTTTTTCCTTCCTAGTTACTTTGGTAATTTTTACAATAATTTTTGCTTTAGAAATTCTTTAGCTAGAGCCCATATTAAAAGATAATTAATCAATGTCACTTCTCCATTAACAGCGCCTCTCAAATGGCTCAATAGATTCAAATGATGAAGCCAGTCAAGTTGTTGAACTCCAGGAGCTATTGGAAAAGCAAAACTATGAGATGGCACAGATGAAGGAGCGTTTGGCTGCACTGTCTTCTCGTGTGGGAGAGGTAGAGCAGGAAGCAGAGACTACGAGGAAGGAGCTCATTAAAACAGAGGAAATGAACAGTAAATATCAGAGAGATATTAGAGAGGTAAGGAATTCACCAAGCTCACCTCATATTTCTTGATTTTTGCTCCTGTGATATCTGCTACAAACTGATAGAGGCCAATGCATATGAGCAGCAGAAGTTGAGCACTGATGAAAGCCCTTAAACATAGGAGACAGAAAATTTAAATTATGAAATAGTACTTGAAATTCATTCCTTTCTCTCAGTAAATGAAACTGAAATTTAATTTTCTGTCTCTCTCCTCCTCTCAAATGTGTGTTTTTCAGTATATCATCTCTTAGGCAGAAGTTCTCAATATGTGTGGATGGTTGACTTCCAGAATCTATTTTAGTATTCATTAGTTATCTTCCTGTTACACTGACTTTTAAGAAAAGACTGGGCATAGTATCAGTGTCATGGTTTAATTGACAAGGTGGAAGTGTGTCATGGGTTGGACCTGATGATCTCAAAGGTCTTCTCCAACCTAGCTGATCCTGTGATTCTCTATCATACCTACAAGAAATCCCAAAGAATTCTCTTTAAAACTGAAGACTTACCACTGAGCATACCTTTCACTTCTGTCTACTGTTAGTATGAAAATTAAATCGGTATAAAATTACGTATCATTTTAATTGCATGGTTCCTGTTGGGGGTTTTTCTGTCACCAAGGCAATGGCACAAAAGGAAGATATGGAAGAAAGAATAACTACGCTGGAGAAGCGCTACCTCAGTGCTCAGAGAGAGTCCACCTCCATACACGACATGAATGATAAGCTAGAAAATGAACTGGCAAACAAGGAAGCCATCCTGCGTCAGGTGCTGTACCTGCATTAGTCAGTTGTTTTCTTCATACACAATGAAAATTAATGCCAATTTACTATAAGAGGTTTCCATTAGGTTAATCTGTTTGGTTTCAATCAACAGATCAGTTAATCAAAAAAAATCCTAAATTGTTCAGCATCTCTAAATTTCATTTCAGCTACTACAGCTGTGAACAATAATTTCAATGTGTAAATTGAATGTTGGAAAATAACTGTGTTTTCTGATAGAGTCTTGCATAAGTGCACACAGTCTTATTCCCTAAGTAGTGGAATACCTTTGCTTCTTATGTAACAATTTTGGAATCTTATTTTCTAAAAAATAGCTTGAGCTAAAAAAATTCCTTTCTGCAGAAAAAATCAAAATCTGCACACAATATATTCTAATGATTTTAAGGATGAGTAAAGTACAATTAAAATTTTAAAAAGCTAAATTAATTGTGAATATGTTTTAACAAAGCTTATAACATGACTGTGCATCTTTCTCTCATGGTACTTCATTTCCATGATGATTCCAAATCTGGAATGTAAACTGAACATAAAACACTGATTTGTAATTTGAAGAATATGATATAAACTGAAAGCAAACATGAACTGAACATAATTCATACTGTATCATTCAAACTCAGCCTCAGTATCAGACTCTTTTTTTTTCATAGCACGTCTTTAAACAATTTAAAGTGCTAAAAGGGAAATTAGCTTGTGTGATGTGATGTGATGTGATAATCTCTGCTTTTATAATTGTATGCAGATAGATTTGCCCACACATGCACACATCCCCCTGTATCTGTGTGTATATATGTATTTAACTTCTTCTTCAGGGAAATTAAACCATCAAAACTCAAACTCTCCAGCTTTTGCCAGCTTTCTTAGACTATTTTAAGAGGTATCTTCACTTGCCAGGGAAAAAAACATCCAACAGTGGAAAATATAAGGTACTTGTATCTGAGTTCTAATTGTTGCCAATGTAAGTCATGTTGTGCTGCAGAGTTCTGCCTACTGAAAGCAGGAATCAAAACAACTAGGCTAGAGTATATGTGGTCAGATGTAAAGTTGATTTGCAGCATTGAGATGAGAAAAGCCTAACTTTCCATGCTTTTTGAAGGACTAAAAAAGAATCTGCAATCACACTCCTTTATCATTTTCTCTTGTATTACCTGGATTGAACAAGAAAGCATCAACTATTAAAAAATTTTAATTGTGTGGTGCATCTCAGTAGGCCAGAAAATGCTGCAGTTATAAAAAGTCCTCCTTTGTCACAGCTTACTCAATTTCACTTCTGTAAAATGAGATTTAATTGTAATTAATGAAATGTCAGTTTTAACTTTTCATAATATACGACTGCCATTCATTTAGAAAATTATTTTTGGCAATTTATTCAGGGAATTCTATTCTGTCAGAATTGTACTTCTTTCACATTTTAGCTCATATGTAAATTCTTCTGTAAGATAGGCTGCATTTCTATTTAGAAAATTCTCATTTTACTGGCACCAATACTATTATTTTGCTCAGATAAATAACACATCCATCACTGGAGCTTTTTCATCTTAATTAGTGCCATTTTACAAGTCCTGCTATTGACCTTTGTGAGATCTTTGAGCCTCAAATGAGTAGTAAGGCTGGCAGCCTACACTGTTCCATGCTTGAGTTAATACCTCTCCCACACTAAAGAGATGTTTTGCCTGTTAGTGAGTTTTGCTATCATTTCACTGATACTTTAGAAAGGGAAGGAAAATCCTTCATATTGATTTTTATTTTTTATGCTTGTTTATCTCTCTTTGGCCTTCAGTTGGAAGACAAAAACAGACAGCTGCAAGAGCGTCTCGAGCTGGCTGAGCAGAAGCTGCAGCAGACAATGAGGAAAGCTGAAACATTACCTGAAGTGGAGGCTGAACTGGCTCAGAGAATTGCAGCTTTGACTAAGGTACTGAGAAATAGGTTCACTTCAGAAGCCCCATTGATTAACATTGATTTGCAGCCTAATTCCTCACCTCACAGATAAAACAACGGTAGCGTGGAGCCAGTTTGAAAGAAGCAAATGTTTGTTGATAAGTTTTTGCTCAGGAATGGTTTCAGTGCCATGTTTGCAGTTCTTAGCATTTTGATGACAGGAAAAGTAGTTACCTGTAAGTTAGCCTAGGCTATACTTACAAAGGAGTCATGTATTTCCAAAACAACTGAGCATTACTTACTCTAGGAGGACTCATTTTACTGTGTATGACTTTCTAGTTTAACGGCAGGCAGTGAGGGAAGTCCCTTTCCTACAGGTACTTTGTTTTTCTGGGTGTTTTCATATACCATGTATATAAAAAACATCTAGTTTTATTGAAATAATTGATATAAGATCAAATCCTGGTGGCAGGTGGGTTCATTTGTGCAACACAAATGAAGACAACTTGCAGTACATGCTTACAAGGTTTGCCTTGAATGATTCTTTGTATGATATATCTGCAAAGAGAAATGTGAAACTCTGAGTGGATTTCAAACATTTTTTTCTGATAGATTTATTTTATGGTTCCTATCTTATAGAGAAATAAGAAGATAAAGATGAATTTTCAGTAGTTTGCTTTTTATGTTTGGCCTCTAATGCTTTCAGGTGTGCATGCAGTTAATACCATAGCTCAAGTATTATCAGCTTCATAGAGACATATAATGAGGTTTACTCTTCGTGCCTTAAAATTAGACAAATAAAAATGCATTTAGGAGACTATATTATATGTAATTCTGATTTATCTAAGCTTTCATTTCTCCATTGCCAAGGAATGCTTCTATTTATGTGCTGAGCTGTTTTTAAATTTGATGGACTTTTTGCAGTTCCTATGTTTTCCATTTTTAGTGACGCCTTAAATGCTGAGCAGCACATTAATAAAGTCTGATTTTTAAGTAATTTAGCTAAGCGGAAGAAACAAAGAAAGGAAGGCTTTTGGGAGAATTTTTGTGGGTTATTTTTTATTAAGGCAAGATCATTATTCAGTAATCAAGGGTTTGTACTGTCACTTTACGTTTGTATGAATGGGTGTGAATCTGAAAGAAAGACTGAAAGGTGGGGGAGGTGGAGGGGGGAGGAAGGCAAGAAGAATCAGCAAAAAGAGCTACATGAAATACCAAATAAATTTCATTGGATTTTAATAAAAACTCAGGTGCACAGAAGATCAATCCCTCAGAATTTTAACTTTTTTTTTTCCCAATTGTTTCTGATTCAGCAAATAATCATATATTCTAATGCCCTCAGTAGCTTAAAAATACTGTTTTCTATTTTAAGAGGATTTTTCCTGAATAAGTTCTCCAGCAATTAGCCACCAGTAAGTATTTGGCAGTCTCAAGCATGTCTTTTCTTGCAACTGCATTTTTCCTTGAACATATATTAATTACAAAAATTGTAAGAAGAAATCCCATTTCAACCATGCAGAACACTCAGGGACTTCCATGAGATACTGTTGTTACTGTGACCATAAAGCTGCAATATACATCTCTGTTTGTCTTATTATTTCATGGGATGTGGTTAGAGAACTGTGAACAGAGCTGATACTCCACCCCATTTCACTTTGATGTACTTGATCAAAGTTTTTGCTAAGCGGGAAACTGAGAAATAGGTTATAATGCTGGTTCTGCTAATTTCTCAGTGATTACATGAAAAACTGAAGACATGTATTTCAGTTAAAATTGTGCAGCCTTGGAATATATGACATGAAGAAGAATGCCATAATTTGGCCAATAGGCTAAATAGGGCTGTGGCCTATGTGTCTTGTATACAATTTCTTTGCAAACTGTACAGCTTGATAAAGTGCTGCTTTGACAGCTCTGAAGTTTAAAGTCCATTATTTTCATGGATCCCATAAATGAGGCTCTGAACCAAGGGCACTGTAATCACTGCAGCTTACTTAAGTAGTTTTAAGTCAGCTAGCTGGTGTGCTCTTACATACGGCCAGCTCTTCACTGACAACTGCAAGTCTTGCCTGAGAGGCTGAATAATGCTTAATTAATTTTGCTTTGGTTGGACTTTATGCCAATATACATGCTCTCTCTAGGACTCAAATTGTCTGGCCATAGAATTCCAAAGCATATCTACCTGAGCTATGTGATCATTGCAGTGTCTATGTATACCGAGTAAAAGAGGAGCCACCAAATCAGCTACTGTTCCTGCACTAAAAAAAAAAAAAGGTCAAAACTTATTCTCCTTCCTTTATTACTATATCAATAAAAGCGGCTTCTCTGAGATTAATGGGGTTGCAATCATATGGTAGAGGTGAGTTAAGCCTGATGCGCTTTATATGTATTTTAAAGTAAATGCTTCGCTGTGGGTAAAATATAAGACCAATTACTTACATGTGGAGATAAACCAGAACAAATACGTTCTGGATTTGGCTGTGATTATTCCCCACCCCCATCCCACCCCGCATAGATTGAAAAGGTGCATGTTGCAGTTCTGTGTTCAATTTTTTTATATTCTTGCTCATAATAAATCCAGGTTGGGATTCTGAAAATGAAGGATATAAATTGTGATCCTTCTATTGTGTCAGTTTTTAAAATTAGTTGATTTCCTTTTTTATGTATATAAGCTAGTGATAAGTCTTTCTGCTACTTTTTCATGTCCAAACTAGTTCATAAGGAGTGAACTTCCAAAAATTTGCACTACAGAGTGAACTTGGATAAATACCCATAAATTTACCTGAATCATTTGAACTTTTCTTTGGCTTTGTTTTCACTGTGGTCTGCCCACTGGGTGAGCAACTGGAAGGTTAGTCAGCCTCTGGCCGACTGACCTGGGACAGCATGATCCCATATATGCTGTCCTGCCTAGCCATCACACTGGTACTGTTTGGTCTTGACAAGTAGCACAGCTCTCATCATGTATCCTAAGATTTAGATTCCGATGACTCACTGAGCCACCTTTTACTCACTCTCACAGTATTGGTCTGTTTTCCTGCCCTGGAGAAGAGGCAGTTCCTACTAGAAAGAACCTCCCTCCTGTATTAACCTTTCTTTATCCCACAAGATGTTTATTTTCATCAGAAGGGACAGACATTGGAGCATCCAGAATCTTCAGACTGTCAAATACAGTTTCTCCTTGCACATGTTCAAGGACGGGTCTAGTAGGGTCAGCCAGCATCCACCTACTTTCACTCAGTTACTCCCAGTAGTAGTCCCTCATCCCCTGGTGCTTGAGCAGCCGAGGTACCAAGTCACTTCTCTGATCACAAGACAGCAGTTGGCATTTTAAACTATCATTCCTGTATGCAGGTCACCAGAAATATCAGCCATGCTTTTCAGCTGCATTAGAGAAGCACTGAGATGGAAAAGAGTAAACCATATAATAATAAACCACATTTAGCATAGTAACACCTTCAGTTAATTTTAAAGGTGATAAAAAATTACTTGAGAGTTGGAGGCAAGTGGTACATTTTGTTTGTTTTGTGTCAGTGGGGGGATGTGGTTCGCTTTAAGCAGGGAAGAAGTTGCAAAACAAGTAAAAGGAGAACGTCTGCCCTGAAAAAGATGCAAAACGGAGAAAGAAGTTCCCCTGCAAGGAATGGATGTAGTTAATACAGAAACCTGTCTGAGAACAAGAGAGAGAGACAATACGGGTTAACAGGAGAAGGAAATTGATAAATCCTCTTACAGTCTAAAAAAAATCTTTGAAGGGGAGGGAAGACAAAGAAAATTTCACATTTATAACACATCCTGTCTTCTCAAAACACCCCTCTTACTTTGCTTCCCTTTTCTTGGGAGATTTTGCCCTGATAGGAGGACGAAATGAAAGAAGAAAATTTGACAAAGCTGAATGGAAGGAGTTGCTTACTTAACTTAGGAGCTACAGAAGGTAGTAGGAAAACAAAGGAGGAGAAAGAAGGTGTGACTATCTAGTGACTGAAAGGTTGGCTTTAGAGCCAATTCATTTTATCACATTGGTAACAGGTAAGATGTGAGCAAGTAGCTGATAACTTTGTTGTTGCAACTCTGTCATCATGATTACCTATTTTCACCTTCAACTTCATAGCTTAGTTCAATAATGCATTCTTTCTTTGTGAACAGCACTCTTATTCCAAGGATAGACTAAAACACAAGATACCAGTAGGGAATCTGGAGAGTGCAGATGTTCAAAAGTCAGGGTCTCAAACTGGGGAAATGGCTTGTACCATTAGAAAAGTTTAGATTTTTCACTGCAACTCAGCACAACAAAAAACTCTGGCACCTGTATTATACAAGTGATTTCTGCATCTGAATTTAGATTTGGTTTTTTTCACCTAAGATGCAAAGACCTAGAAAATGTGCGGTGCCATCAGTAACAGATGATGTGAAAGCAGCAACTTTTTTGTAGGCACATTAGCAGCAGGAACACCAGCAGAGTTTTAACAAGGTTAGAGATCACACAAGCTGCTTTGATATTCCCTCAGCGCAGTTTTCCTGTCTGTTACTATCTTGTGCTGGCTATTCCATAACATAGAGAGTGCAAAGTGAACATTAAGACTCATGTTGGTTTCTCGTAGGGGTCAGACATCATTAGTTTTTGTCCATGTATTTTTTAATCTAGTTTAAGATACATGATTTCCCAAATCTATTTGTAACTGAATGTTCTGGCTAGATGCTTTAAATGCTACTTGCTGAATACCACACAATGTGTCTCATTAATCCTCCTGTACAGAGTAGGAGCAAACAGGCACGCAAGTCTTACATTGAAGAAAGAATGTAGGATAAGGCCTGCCAAAGAAGTAGTCATGTGAACTCTACTTTACAGTTTTTAACTCAATTAATTCTTAGTAAAACAAGTTGGAAGAAATCCAGCTTTTCTTTAGGAATCTCAGAGTCCACAGTTTTCTGTGCTGTCTCATGTGTGCCTAAAATTCTACTAGGGAAGCATGACAAGCACTGGTGTCTCAGTCTCTGCCTTGTGCCTCAAACTACAAAGCTGAGAGGAACACATTCACTATTTTTATGGTAGGCTGCCAAGACTCTCAAAGAGCTCATTCCTTATAACCTCTGGGTCTGACTAAGACACATGAACAACAAAAAAAGTGTAACTGCCACAGGTATACCAATCCCAAGTGCATGGCCTGGGGAAGTCCTTAGGGAAGGATTTGCGAGTCCCTTAGCTAACAGCTGACTTGCTACAGGAGATACTTTGTTTGGAGGGGTCTCTTTGAGACTTGGTTAGGGGCCTTCCTCAATGTAAAGGGTGATGGGAGGTGCTGAAACCCTCATTTTGGGAGTATGTTCCAGCTGGGGACACTGGTTACTGGAGCTCTTTTTCTGCAGGTGGATTTCTGCAAGTCAGAGAAGATGGGACATGGAAACACGTGTCTCTGTCTGCCCTTGTGATTCCCATCCCCGCTGCAGGGGGCTGCGCCTGCAGCTGGCACATAATAAGCAGTGGTTAAAATCCCTAAACATCTTCAGAGCCCAGAGTAGATACTAAGTCTGTGTACCTGGGCTTTCCCTCTGCCAGACAAGAACTTGAGCCTAATTATTGAATATCTTGGCTGTAAAATAATTTGGTCCTTTTAGAGTAATATAGAATAACACTTTCAGAACAAATGGCACATAAAGGAAACATAAAATATTCTAATACCTTTGCAGTGTTTAGAATAATGACATTTGTTTTGATTCTAAGGCATATTGAATTTCAATTAATTTTCAAGTTTCTCTGTTCTACCAAAGAGACGTAAAGGTAGCATATACCTTGCTGAATTATTAAAGCAGCAGGAAGTTATGAAATAACAGGTAGCTATAAGAAGCTTAAGAGAACATCATGTTCTTTCAAGAATGTTGTCTATATAAGAATTCAGATAACATACATAATTCTGACAATAATTTCATTCCTTCTCTTATTCCCAAAAACTGTTAGACCTAATATCACAATTATTTTCTGCATTGAAAAGATCTGCTAGACAGATAAGGTATTATGGCATGGTTTGGACTTAAAAATTAACATTTTAGTTTGAAAAAAGGGTAAATTATACAACTAACTGGATAGACTGTCTTTTCAAGGACAGGTTATGACCACACCACATTTCAGAGGATGTGAATGAGATCCCTTTGAACCTAGAGGTTTCACTTTGGTTACCTTCATATTTTGCATTAAATTTCAATGAAGTATATGGAAGTGATGCCTTAAGTTTTAGCTTTCATATTTTCCAGATTCTGTAGTGCACTAGCATGTAACTCTGAACTTCATATAAAGTGTTAGCCGGTTCTCTTCACAGTTTAGTTAGACAAAACAATCCTTTTCCAGCCTGAGGACCAAGGACACTAGTGCAGCTTCAGGCCCCAGAAGTGTAAACAACAGTGAATTAAGGAGAGCAATCTGGGAGGATGGGACTCCATAACCTGAAGCTGTAATTGGACAACTAACTCCAGTATGTAAATGCACCAAAACTTATAAAAGTATGAAAACTCGTGACCCACCATCCACTTTGGGTGTAGCCTCGGCCAGCCTCTTGTACTGCACGAAGTGTATCATTTGAAGGCCTTTTAATAAATACCTACTTTATTTTAATAAATGCCTACTTTATTTCTTTAACAGTATCGAGCCTCTGTTCTAGGTGGCCTCTCAAGGCATCAGAAGCAGCAAAGTTTAAATAACTTGCTTTTAAGTTTCACAGTCAGTTTCTGAGTTTCTAAGGAGTTTAATTTTGTAGGAAGGTGCCCCCAGTGGGTTCTATACCTCCCTCTATGAATGGCTTCAAAAGAGATAGAATTACTGAAGTCTTTTCAGAGCTTTGATGATTTCAAGTCATCTCATGACCCTTGGAAATGCACTAAGGGGTGGCCTTGAACCAATGCTGCAGCCAGGACTCAAAAAGGGGAAAGATTCTGTTCTCTACGGAGCAGGATAAAACTTGGTCGCTCTGTGAAAAGATGTCTGTTCTACAACCACAGGGACTTAACTTTTTCAATCCTATCTTTCTAATTACCCAGTTGGCAAACCAAGCAGTGCATCCGCTCTGGTGTGCTGAAACCCACTAATAAGTACAATGGAGAGATAAGTTAAAGCTCATGGAAGTATTGTTGCTGGTCCAAGTTGCAATAAACAGACAAAATCGTTTCAGCTAATAAATAAGTACAAGTACATCACAATATGCCTGACGCGGTGCCTTCTCTCTGACTCTGGCCCTCCGGCCCGCCCAACTAGCTCAGCAGACAGGCACCGGTGCCGAGAGTGGGCCGCCCCAGGAAGTGTCTCCAGAATACCCAAGGTGCGGCGAAGGGCTGCAGGCCCTTCAGGCTGCGTGCGTCCACGGGAGGTAAAGGACGAGGAGGGGGCTCAGTGTGGTTCCAAACGAAGGTTTATTCCAGGGAGAGGTGAAGGGTAGGAGCAACACAGGGAGAAGACACCACAAAGAGCCAGGAACAAAGGATGTGCAACAGCTTAAATAAAGGGGAGGTACAGGGGGTGGATACAACTGATAAACCAATCAGGGCAAACTGTGGGACGCACAATGGGTGTGGACTCGGATGAAAACAACCAATGGGGGATTACATGGGAGGGGATTTGTACAAATTAAGCAATGGTACATCGAAGCAGGGGAGATTAACACAGAAACTTCCAGAACGTTGGGAGGAGAAAGGGACTTGCAAACCTCCCACTGGGAGGGGAATAGGGAGAGTGCCATGGGGTAGGGGAGGTAACTTGGAGGTGGACAAGGAATCCTCTGGAACGTGGGGATGGAACACAGGGTGATTGGCGGGGTAAAGGCGGGAATTTAAGGATAACGACATCCAGGGATAAAATCATTAAAAAGGGAGAACCAAACTTGAAACCAGCGCACCGCAACATATGCCTGCTTCACGATATGAAACAAGGACTGCACTTCTAAATGAGTTTAACTACAAAGACTTTCCCTTAAATTTTGCAAGAGTCCGAGTTTTGTGAATATACTATAAAACGAATACCAGTGATCTTCAAAGTTAAGCAATATTTTTGTATTTATACAAAACAGAATTTTCTTATCTGGGTGTTATCATATCAAAAGCTGCAGTTTATGTTTATAAATTACTAGATCACAGGATTGCTTTCTCTATGATCTTTTGGTCCTGTTAATACTACTGAGTTTAAGTTATGGGTAATTTTAAGTTATTGTGAACATCTGGCATTACTTTGATCCTATTCCTAATTATTCTGATGAATCATTAGTAGATAAGCATATATGAAAAATAGTCTCACAAAAATACAGCTGTAAAATTAATATTTCTTGTGCATATTAAAGTTTTCTCATCTAAAGATGGAGTTCAGATCTCTTTTTGAGAGAGGGTAAATTTGACAGAGTGAAATAGCAGTTGACAAGTGAGAGCTCACAACTCAGTCCTCAGTAGCACTCTCTGTATGCTTTATGGACATTCCTGTTTCCATAGCAACAAAACCACTATAGTATTTTCCTTTTTTTAAAGGGCTTTTTAAATTTTTCAATAATAACATAGACTTGTTTGATATGACAATAACATGAATATTCATTTTTACCACAAATGACCTAATTAAGGTCAACTTCTGTCAGAAATAGTAATGAATCTGGTTGGATTATCATTTCTATACTCAGTATAGAAACATAATTTATATAATATAAGTATATAATAACTTTTTATTATTATTAATGAATTTTTATTTATAGATTCTTCTTTTATCTGATGACCTTGATCTTCCAAAAAGATCCACCAGGGTGGATCTTTTCAAAGGGATGAAAACTACATTGTTAATTTGGATGAAAGGCCTTATGTAGTGTTTTCTAAAACAGCATATGAAAGCTTGAGCCTTGTCTCAGACATTCTTTCTGTTGTCAGAAATTAGGGAATGTACCATGACATTGCATAGTGGTGTAACTGACCGATCCATTACGTAGTATTTATGCATTGTAATCATTCCTAGAGAATGGTAGAGGAATTATGCAGGAATTTCTGATATTGGCCTCTGAGAGTCTGGTTCTGGTGTTCAGTTTACCAAAATTAAAAAAAAAAAGAAAAAAAAGAAACAACATTAGATTAGACAGTATCGCTTTGAATCCACTTTGTAGTAATGTGTCATCAGCCAGCCATCACTAACCTTGAACGTCCATGTGTAGGTTGATAGCTTCTTTAGCATTCCATTATTTTCAGTTTGTCCACATCAACTGCATCTTATTCACCAAGTATCAGTGTAGTTTATTCCATGTAAAAATTTGTCAGTTAAAAGTATTACATTTTCAGTCACACTTTTCTTTTAAGCATTCTGTGCTGTGTCCTGTTCAGTGTCCGTGTCTTTAGTTCTGATTTTTCAATTTTGTCCCTCTCCTTTTCCTTGACTTGTTAGTCTGATCCAACCTCTTCTACCTCATCTGATGATTATCAATATGTTATGGAAGCTAAACTACAAGAAATGATCTCCATACGTAGGAAGGTAGTCCTACTGGACTTTACTTTCTCTTGCTGAATAGAATCCATCTGATTTGTTTTTGTTTTTTTAAACTTTTTTTTAATTGATAATCAACCATCGTGCAGTTCAGTGCTTCAGGAGCTTACAATTTTATGATGGCAGGTTTGTGTTCAAACCATGCACAGTCTGCATGTTACATTTGGCTGATTTCATTGCTCATAAATAACTCCAATGTTTTGCTGGTGCTTGGATGTAACAGGCCTTTGTAGCTGACACATTTCAAGCAATGCTGTTCAGCTGCCTGTTTAAATAAAGTTTATTTTCGGAAAACTAAGTTTGCAGTTAGTAATAGCTTGCTTTATGTTTTGTTTAAACTTTACTGAGTTAAAAACTTCCAAAGACACCTAAATTACAGAAAGAGAATTTCTACTTTTTTTACAGGCAGAAGAAAGGCATGGAAACATTGAGGAACGTATGAGACACTTAGAAGCTCAACTTGAAGAGAAGAATCAGGAACTTCAAAGAGTAGGTGTATTTCAAACAGCTTCTGTGCACTTTTTCATTTGCCAGTATAGTGCTACATTATGTAATTCAGCACCCAAAACTATCTAATTGTAAATGTTTTATTTGTAGCAATGATGGCAGCATCTTCCTATTTTACTTCAGCATCTTAGTAATTTGCATCCAGTTGCAGAGTTGGAAACATTCTGCTGTTACAAAAATGGATATGCATTAATCAGTAACTGTAATTGCATTTCCTGTGGAATTCTTTTAGATGGTTACAGCTACCTTTTTTATTTTTTAATGATACAAATATGTACTGGTTAATTTTGGACCCTACCAATCTGTCTCATCTATTCTACATTAAAGGCAAGGCAAAGAGAAAAAATGAATGAGGAGCACAACAAAAGATTATCAGATACTGTAGACAGACTTTTGACAGAATCCAATGAGCGTCTGCAACTACACTTAAAAGAAAGAATGGCAGCACTTGAAGAAAAGGTACAGTTACAAAGAGCAGTATAAAGTTTAGCTTAATAAAGATTTCCCATATTTTCGACTTTTATCTGGATGGAGGCATCATGCTCATTTTGTGTTACCAAATGTTATAAATATTACAAATGTGGTTCAACTAACACATTTGACTCTTAATTAAAGAGTTGGCTCAAGTGTCTTACCAGAAGTGCTATGAATATGCTGAATATTTTGAGTCACTTGTTTATCAGCCAAGAGCTTGGAAAGAACCAGTGAGTGACAGGCTGCACAAGGCAGTGAGAGAAAGTGGATGAGAACAGAGGAATGACCAGTTTTAGATGAGCTGTCATTTCAGAGTTTTGACCTGCTGAGTTCACCTCATTTCCTCTGGGAAGAGTAAAATGCTGTCATTACAGGAGAAGAAGCATCTAGCCTTGGAGAGGGAATGTTATTTACAGATTTTCCATGACATGAGACAAATGTAGTACCACAAAATTCAAAGCCACTGACCTTTGTATTTGCCCTCTTTAATCCCTCCCTCTTCTACTTGTTCACCTTCTGTATGATCTGAGGGGAATCTTTCATTGTTTTTCAGAAGGGTATTTCAGCACTTCTCAGATGATGTACTTCTGGTTAACCTCATTGAAACAAAATGTGGTATGGAGCAAGAAATAGGTTTGCCAAAAGAGGAAGTAGGGAGAATTGGTTGTGTAAGGATGAGGCAGTTGCTCAGTTGAACCAAGATGCAAAGATTTTGCTGATTTAGAAGATACACGCTCCTGCATGTTGGAATCCTTGCAGGATTTAAAATTTAGTATATAATCCAACTGAAACATTAAAGAATTTTAATTTTGAAGTCCCACATGTATGAACTTTATAAATTTGTACATGTATATAGTGATATCTGATACATTACCATATCTCTAATTTCTTTCTTGCTAATTTTTTCCTCTTCTTTTTATTTCTAGAATGTTTTGATTCAAGAATCTGAAAGTTTCAGGAAAAATCTGGAAGAATCCTTACATGATAAGGTACTATAAAATACTGTGATTTTATCTTGATTTTTTCAAAACATGTAGAATTATGATTTGGAAATATGTATATAGAATATTAATTATCCAGCTATCATGAAAAATCTTCCTGACACAAATGAGAATTCCTTTAATAACCTAGATGCAATAAACAGCCTTAGAAGGTCTCTGACAGTTGTTCTTAGCTAAGTTTATGGTTGATATCCTAGCCTCAGGAAGCCAATACCAAAATTCACTGTTCTGGAGTTTTTCTATCAGTTTTAATTCTTAAAAAGTCTTATTTTACAGAGATATTTGCATAACAGATTGCATTTTCATAGTGAAGAATTTTTGGATTTGATGCAATTTTTCTTAACAAGTGCAGTGGAATTATGCTAAATATAGCTGAAAGTGACCTTTCTTCATTCCTTGCAAATTAAGCCCTAATGCTGTTTATGTCAGATTGATTATAAATATTTCTTCCAATCCCAGATACCAGGATTTTGTTTTGAAGTTATTCCTGCATTGAGTGCAGTAGGATACACAAATGTATTTGCATTCAGATTCACAGAAGTGTTTTTGCAATGTATTAAATCCCTGTAAAAGCAATTGTATAGAATTTAAAAAATATAGTTCCATTCTATACTAATATAAATATATCATATGGCATCAAAAATCAAGACCTTTCCGAAAACTAAAAAGAGATATATCTGTTCAAAAAATGTTTATTTTCATCTGCATTTACATAACCTGTAGGAAAAGGCAGCAAGATTAAAGTACCCAAAAGGACAACCTGTTTCAGTGCCTCACCACCCTCATCATAAAGAATTTCTTCCTGATATCTAAAACCTATCCTCTTCATTTTAAAGTCATTATCCCTTGTCCTGTCACTATATGTTCTGACCCCAGGGCTTCTGTGAACCCCTTTGAAGGGATTGTTTGTTCCACTTTGATGAAGAAACTGATGAAGCAATTTCAGACAGATGGACATAACATCAGATACTAATAATCTCTAAGTAACTGGCAAGTGTTACCATTAGAGTATCAGTCATCTCAGTAATTCTGTTCAATCAAGAAATATTTTAAAAACACTCTATTTCAGTAATTATATATTAACAATTCAGTAATAATATTCACTGAAACTGATATTATTTATAGATACATTATTTATAGATATTATTTATATATGTAGAAGATCCTTCCTAGCTTTTTGCAACACTGAACATTTTATACTCTAGGAAGAGCAGAGTTGTATCTTCATCCCATGTTTGCTCTTAATTTGTTTTAAAATTCTTTGATTTCACTTTATTAGTAGATAACAATTATTTGCAGAATTTGGGAATGGTGCTGTTTTCCCTAGTGGTAGCTGTAAATAATGGGATTTTTTTAGTTAGTTCCAAAAATCCAATTTTGTGGCAAATTGTTATTTTTTGGCAGCAGCACCTCATACTGGAGTCACATCAACTCACCAAGAGTTAGACATATAGCTGCAGTTCAAGTCATCTAAAATGCAGTTCTCTCTAAGTCTCTGTCAGTAAATATAAAGGCCAGTATGCAATTTCATAGTACCATAAAATTGTGTAGGGTGGAAAAGAGGATCTTGGAGATCATTGAGTCCAACTGTTAATCTTGATCTCTATAGGGTGAGTTGTGAGTCACATGATGAACTGTGCCTGGCTTTACAGTAGGAAAAAAATATATTTCGAGGACAAACTTGTCCTTCCAACACTTCCAGGCAGTGGTAAAACAGCAGTGTTATACCACCTCCTCTTGATGAGTACATCTCGTTAGCAGTAGTGAGACATAAATGAGCTTCCTTTTCTTATAATAGTCAGTGTTACATTCAGTATATCTTTGCTTACTTGTTTAACTTTACGAGAACAATATCTCATAAAATGAATGTAGTTTGTATCACAAGTATATCTTACTCTTCTTATTTCCAGGAAAGACTTGCTGAAGAAATTGAGAAACTGAGGTCTGAACTGGATCAAATGAAACTGAGGGCTGGTTCTTTGATTGAACCCACCTTGTCAAGGTAATATTTTGTGACAAAAGTTTTCTCCCTTTAAGTTGAAATAGATATAAATATAAGTAGCAAGCATTTATGGCAGGGAGGTGTTCAAACCACACATAAATGTGGTCATGTATTTCTTTAAAAAGCATAAAATCTATGCAGTTATTATTACTGTTGCTTTTTACTTTTTTCATAGGTAAGCAGGGCCTTATATCAGTGAGTGTACACTGAAATATTACAGAGATTAAAGACAGTCTTTTAAGTTATGAAATGTTTTGAAAAGTATATCCAAATGCACAACTTTTTTCCCAGACCTTAAAAATAAATTAGAAACAATCCTCTTTAATGCTGAAACTGATCAGCATATTTATGGTCATATTTATTCTATAAATAATATCTTTTATTTTTCTTTATTAGCAAGACATAACTCAGCTGTACTTAGTGTGTAGCAAAAGACCACAGAACTTCAGCTGAATGTGAAGACATTATTCAGAGAGATCTGAAAACATCATAATCGGACATTAAACATTGGGCCTTTTTTTGTTGGAAAATCAATATAGGAAGAATAGTGAGACAAATACCTTAAAAATAACCACTAACAACTGAAAATAATTTATCATTCTAGAAAGTCCTTCTTGCTTAAAAGTGTCCCTTGAGATTAAATTGTTGCTATATTGATAATTGTGTGCCATATACTGTTTTCATAACAAGCAGCAGGTTAGTTTTTAAAAACCTGCCAGCACACCTGCCAGACAAAGCTCATGGACCAAGACTAAATTGGGAGCACTGTATTCATCTAAAGTTACTCTTGTTCAATAGGTTATTTTCTTTTTCATCACCTACTGCCTGCCCACTAATGCCCTCAGACATCTTGCTCAGCACCTGGACATGGTTTCTCCCTCAACCTTTTCTAATTTCTTGGAATAATATTTTTCTATATGTAGAGAATGTAAGTTGATGAAATTCAGAATGTGATGCTTTTAACTTTTTGAATTTTTGTTCCCTTGGTAATATGTCTACAGGCACATAACTTTTTTTTTAAAGTGCTTGCAGGGACAAGCTACTGAGCTGCTGCAACAGCAGCTTTGGTCTTGGAGCAGACATCCTTGGAGAACAGCATCTTTTCATGCTGGGTAGATGAATATCATTAGCTTGTGCTCTGTAAACAGAAGCTGATTAGCCCTTGTAAAAGAGCTGTTTGAACTTGATAAGCCATCTAAATATCTTGGGAATTCAGTAGGTTCTGCTAAACAGTATACTTTCCCTTATGTAACCTCACCTCATGAAGCTCCCAGCTCTCTCAGGCATAGCATGCTCTGAGCATTAAATACTTCCTATTCTCAGCCTGTATTCAAATCTACATTGGCTGGAGTTTGTGCTTTCAGGAAAATGATCAAGCTGGTCAGCACATGAATATCTACAGCTAGAGACTGGAACCCGAACTGCTTCTTTTTTCCTGCCAATTTGCTTCACAACTGCCAAATAGAACCAAGTTCTATTGAGACAGTTCCTGTACACAGAAGATAAAAAACACTCACTGCCCTATGGATTTTTTTTGTTACATTTCATTTTTTTACTGTGATCATGTTATTCATATATTTTTATGTGGAGATTGCTGGTGTGTTAAGAAACAGAAATTATTCAGGTCTCTACTTCTGTGGTTGAATTCTCAAATGGTTGCATGGAGCTTTTGCTTTTCCATATTGGTTTCACAGCCCATGATTAGGATGCTTTTATTGCGCCATGCAGTGAACTTTTTGTACTGCTGTTTAAATAAGGACAAAGAGGTCAGGGACCACTGTTTGTAAACAAGAAAAGCTGTGCTGAAGTCATCCTGTACAAACCTCACCACAATATCCCAAGACTTACCAGGGCTATAGGAAAAACTGAGGGTTAAAGCACTGAAAGTGTCATCAAATAAAGATTAGCAATTCCTAAATAATGTTAAATTTCATAGGTCAGTTTACTCATATTTTCATAATGTAGGGCACAGACTTACAGCAGGAAAGCTTTAATCAATATGCTCACTCATGAACATGTAATATGCTTAGAGGGTAACCTCAAGCATATTTATGAATATACAGGATAATATATTCAGCTACCAGTTCTAATTATCCTGAAATGTGGTTTTTTTTTCTTGTTAAAGTTTTGGATTATACGTTTTCAATGCATAGTTTTAATTTAAAAAAAATCAGATATTATATATTTGTTTTTTCCCTGAATTTTCTCATACAATTTTTTCAGTTTTGCACTTTTAAATTATGTTTTATGATGTGGTTTTTATTATGTGATACGTAAATTTTGTTTGGAAAAACAATCTGTGTTGCTAGACTGAAAGTCATTGGTTTGTTGTTGTTATTCCTGTTACTCTCTCAGACCACTTATGTAATTCTGTTTATAGACCTCATCTGGACACATCATCAGAGCTGAGGTACTCAGTGGGCTCACTGGTTGATACCCAGTCTGACTATCGGTCAACTAAAGTGATAAGACGACCTAGAAGAGGCCGGATGGGAGTACGCAGAGATGAACCAAAGGTTAAGCACCAATTTCTTCTCAAATATTCCCTGATAAGAGAATGTATTTGAGGCTACTTAGCTTAGAGTTTGTGGAATTTTCTTCCAGAAAGAAAACAGCAGAAAGAACCCACCAAACAAGAAAACCCAACCCAGAGGGCATGTTTTTTTCTATACCTGCTCGGAGAATTGTTGTACAAAATGAAGGCAGAAAATGTTGAAGTGTAGACATCAAAGTTCAAATTTATTTGATTGTCTTTCCAGAGTGTCTTTCTGTATAAATTTTCCCTATAGTAATTGTATACCTAAATTACAATTACATGGAAATACTTTATGCTATTTGCAGTAATATTGCAAACATTAATGGAGCGCTAATAATTGAATAAGTATTTTGAAGTGTTGGTTGCTTTCCTTTCCCTTTTTTTTTGAAGTTTGATTTTGCAGTTTTCTCTGACATAAGCCATATATGTCCTAATTCCTGCTCAGGTAAAATCTCTTGGCGATCACGAGTGGAATAGGACGCAACAGATCGGTGTTCTGAGCAGTCATCCATTTGAAAGTGACACTGAGATGTCGGACATTGATGACGATGACAGAGAAACACTGTTCAGCTCCATGGACTTGCTGTCACCAAGTGGCCATTCTGATGCCCAGACTCTGGCCATGATGCTTCAGGAGCAACTCGATGCAATTAATAAAGAAATCAGGTACGTAGTCTGAACCAGCTGCAATGCACTTATGGTTACAGCTTCAAGCGTCCTTCAGTGCTTGAGTTCAGGTACCATTCATGGTAGTTTAGAAACAACTTGTTCATTTAGAGGACTGATAATGTGTTTGCTTTCCAGAGGAGAGCATTGATTGTGTGAAGATAACAACTGAGTCTTTCTTTCCTAACCATAGAAATTTCTTTCAAAAAAAATTCCAAGTGAAGAACTCTTGGCCAGTTGAAGAGAATTAATTTAGAGGGGGCTAACACATGGCAGATTTCACAGATTACTATTCACAGTCCTCTTTTCAAGGTCTTTTTAATTGTTATGCATGACTCTACCTGCTCAGTAACAACCTCCTATCAGAAATATTTTATTTCAATGCTCTTCATGCTTTCTTCTGGCAATTATCCCTATGTTAAATCTAATATAAGCCACATTTTCAAAGACATTGTTTTAATTTTCTCTGTAGACACAGAATATTATTTTTCATGCTCCAAGTTAGATTATAGTGCTTGGAAATAGATAATGAATAGAATACATCTTAATAATATCTGTGCAAATTTAATGGAGTGATAGAGAAACGTCAAATTACATGATTTAATTAAATGATTGTTATAAATGAAACCATATTTTAAGCTTAAAGCATTCTTACATGTTTTTCACTGAGAGCAACTTTAAAAAATCTTGGTGTATGAAAAATATCCTCTCATTAGCAACTGTTTTCCTAGAAGGAGATGAAGGAAATGTTAGTAAATGTGTAAGGGACTTTATGGTAATACTAGAAACAGGAATACTGTGGTTAGAAATATAATCAAAACAAGACAGGCTGGTTTGGCAAAAGATAATCCTTCTCTGATCAAGGTAACTTTAAAAGGAGAATTCCGTTGTATTATATTGAATTTGAATAATTTTTCTGTTCAGGGAAAAACTTTTTATTATAAAACTAGAGCTTTGCATTTTTTGTTGTCCCAGAATGTGTTTGTTCAGATAGAATTACACTGTTTTCTCAAAGCTTTTCCTACACCTGTCAAGATAGAGAGTTAAAGAGATACTTTGGTGATGGGAAGGTAAATCTCCTTAAAACAGTGTACATAAAAGAAAGAACCTTATCCATATTTTCTGTTATTACAAAGAAGTCAGCACTGTGGCCATTTCAGGAAACTGTAGATGCAACATTTATATTTGTTTTTATACTGCAGTATTAGTCTTTTGTCAGTTTAACAAGTAATACAGTAAAGGGTTTTCACAAGGAGCAGTACTTGTAGGTGATATATTGGGATATTATTTGTGCCATCCTGAATCAGATCACTGTTATACTTAACCCAGGGTCTTGACTCAGATGTTAGGTAGTTTTACCTCAAAAGGGAAGCAAGGGTGCACTTCTTATACAGCTATTTTTACTGGAAGTCTTCTGAGAGTAGTTTATTTCCTCAGCTGCTAATCTTGTACTGAAGTATAGGCTTTTATTGTCATAGCAACTATTATTAAAGGACCAGGTATGTAATTCTGTAAATTTTTTATATGGTTCAGGAAAATCATTCTACAAGGATGGTCTTAAAAACTGGTCTACTATTCATGTTTGCTTGGTTTGGGTTTTTTTTAATTGACAAACACTATAAGGGTTTATCAAATTTTTTGAGATATCAAAAGAGATTTAAAAAGTATTTTGCCTAAGATTTGTTTTATTATACAAGATGATTCAGAATTTAGATTACTAAAATGAAAAACATTGTTATAATTCCCTTTCAAAATATTATTGGCCTTTAACTTTCTTCCCTGCATTATTTCAAATAGAACTGAAGATATTTTACACAAATTCTGAAATGGATGTTAGGGAAGAAGATTTATCACCACACAGGAATTTTTAGGCTTGCATTTTCAATATATTATGGTTTTATTTATTGTACTTTCTTCATTTCACTTAAAAAAGTCTGGTTCACAGTTTCAGCCTCTCTAGACTTTGTATTCTTTCATTTAACATCGATCCCTCACAATTTTTCCTTCTCTTTGAAAAATAGACCACTCCTAGAAGAGGTTTATGGGCAAAGAACTTATAAACAAATATTTTATTTTAAAGATATTTTTCCATTCTAGATGCAATCACAATTAAAAGCAAAACTAAAGAACCCAATGGAAGAATTCTGTTGAGGTGATAGATGCTTAAGAAGCTTATATTGTTTACTAAAAAGAAAGTGATTTGAATGAAATTCACTTAAAAACACAGGGCTTTAGAAACAGCTATCATTTTTTCATCAAATTGTAGGGATAAAAGAGACAATTTTTTTTGCATGTTCTCTTGTTTTATTAATATGGATTCTTTTAGCAATTCCTTCCTTAAAGGCTCAATTTCATGTGAGTCTTAACTTTGTGATTTAGCAAAAGATAATCAGATGAAGCCAATTTAAGCTTGGAATTAGTTTTCTATAGTAAATCAGATTGTCATCCCCTGCCTGATTCTAGCTCCTTTTCAAAGGAACCAATATTCCTGAAATGTCATACATCAAGTCTTGCTGTTGGACACATTCTTCAAACTGGTTTTGAGGATGGAGGAGCTGAGAAAAATATTTTGATGACTGGTGACTAGGGAAATAATGTTGAAAAAGGGTATTGTTTATCTATGATATTCATCTTTGTTTGTTCTTACTTTTAATCCTCATTTGAAATGAAATGGTTTCTAGTTTTGCTCTGGATAATGAAGAGACAAATTCAACAAGAACATTCTTCTTTTACTTAATAAGGTTAATCCAAGAAGAGAAAGAGTCCACAGAATTGCGTGCTGAAGAGATAGAGAACAGAGTGGCCAGTGTGAGTCTGGAAGGCTTAAATCTAGCCAGAGTCCACCAAGGCACCTCCATTACTGGCTCAGTGACTGCATCCTCACTTGCAAGCTCATCTCCTCCCAGCGGGCACTCAACTCCCAAACTCACCCCTCGCAGTCCAGCCAGGGAGATGGACAGGATGGGGGTTATGACACTGGTAAGAAACCTTATAATGACAGTATTCAATGTGATATTTCTTGTTTTAATACTTAATCTTTTCACTGTATGACTGGCTCATCTCTGTAATTCTTCATTCACATCTTCATATCCATATAGATAGCAAATTCTCTAGAATATACACATTTGCTGTCTTTGGGCTTTGTTATAGTGGTTTTGAGCATCGCAGAATTCACTAGGGGCATAATAACAGAATTACTGGTGGTCTTCAGCCCACAGGCTGTGGAATTAATAAGAAACCGAACGGATCACTGGACTTACTGGTATGGAAAAATTGTTTCCTAATGGAAAGTTCTTAAGTAATACAGTTATTACACAATAGTCTGTGGAACTATTGCAGAGTTTAAACTTTCAGAAAATGTCTAGAAGACATTAAGACATTCCACTACTTCTTATATATGATCATTTGGATTTATTTTTTTTTTTTTTATTTGGCATACTCTTTTATACTTGCAGCCCTTTTATGCATTCTTCATGACCATATATCATGCAAAATGGAGTAAGTTCTTTGGTTTCCAGTAATTAATTTAACTGATTTATTTCAATATTACAGGTGGCTCACACATAGACATCAAGCCACCATGAAATTACTGTGCAAATAATTTCTAACATTGCTGTATCTCTGAGGACACATTCAAAAATATCTGGTTTGAATTGGAAAAGGATTTACAAGGAATTTAATTTTGATCCTCGGCAAAAAGAAACAGTACATCTGTCAAATATCTGAAGACAGTATGTGTCAACATATTTAAGATGTACAATTCTGATACTAATCTGAGTTCAGATGCAGGGTTCAGTGTTCAGTGTGAGCTACAAACCAGTTTGGAGCCGGGGTGAATTAATCCCTTTAAGTACTAGGAGAGAATGAAAGCAGCCCACTCTGCTGATCTCATACAGGGAGTAGAATAGGGTATGCATAAGCTCATTTTTTATTTGCCTTTTCTCTGATAATCATAATGCCACCATTGTCCCCTTGTGGTCCATTCTTGGGAAGCAGTAGCACTGATTCCTTGTAGAGCCTTTCCTAACAGAAAAGGTTGCAAAGAGCAGCTGGAAATGAAGCCTGGTTGTTAATTCTTCTCAGCTAGGAGTAGGGACTTTTGTTGATGATCATCTAACCAAGTATTCCCTTTTCCTGAGAACTGGCAACTACTCATGCCTGCCTCAGCTCCTCCCAGTTTAGTACGGTGTTTGCTGCTGCCTTGGAATCTGAGGTCAGCAGGGGAGAGGTCTTGGCAGGCAGTTGTAACTTATTCTTTGCTGCCCCCAATTCCCACTGCTGAACAGTGGAAACAAAAATATTGGTTGCACAGGTCATTGTGGAGGAGGTGAGTGTGCAGGCTGCTGTGCTGCCACCTACTTCACCAAAGCAGCACCTTCCCAAATGCACAGTCGGGTTTCCTTTCCCCAGCCGTTCCAAGTAAGCAGTCTGGCTGCAGGTAAATGCTTTAAATGCCCTGCCAGCAGACACCTGCACTGCCTGGTGGCCTGGATTTCAAAACTGTAGCTTTGGGTCAGTAAGTTGATCAGATTCAAACACAGAATGCCAGCATAGTCTCTGCAATTCAGGTTACCATGGTCTCGCTGGCATCCAGTTCTAACTGTGCTAAACTCAGATGGATTTATCTGTCTGACTTGAACTCTTGACTTACCATAAGCAGTAGAAGCATCCTCCCATAATGTGCTCAACAGCATAGCTCACAGCTTTGCTCACCTTCATCAACCATTTTAGGACACTTCTGCCCTGCACTGTTTCAGCAGGAATTCAGTGTTCAATATCACCTTCTTGCTGACTGGGAATAGACACATGTTTGTCAGACATCCTCCAAGTGAAACTTTGAGTTGAGAAGAGGTTTGTAGAAGTCTGATCTCTACAGCTCAAATTGCCAAATGACCCTGTGCTGGTTGGCTGGAGAAGCAGGACTGTATGAGTTTCCACAGCCCAGGTCCATGCAGTAAATAAATTCTGCAGAGAATCTTCAGCTTTCCTTAAATGAATGAGACACCTACCAAAAATAAAAATACAAAGGGGGTTGAACAAGCCCCATTCTAGCAGTCTGCTGCTACCAAGTAATACTGCAGAAGACAGATGAATATGTATTCATTTCCTGACAATGCCAGTCATTTTTTCAGGCATGGTATTTGGTGATGATATTTTGTGGTTTTACTTGGTAGGACACCAATATATTTGTAATATTTGATAAAACTTCTAAAAAAAATCTCTGTTGGGGATAACGTAAGTATGTGTATGAAAACTGAAAAATAGAAAGTACTGCTATAGGCTTGAAATGTCCAATTCTTTGCAAAGTTTATGAAATTGAAGGGGAGTGTAACTTTAGTAAAAATACCTAAAACCTACTTTCCCAGAACAACATATTTTTCAGGGGTTATTTTACGTTCTTACATCAAGTCTATAATTAGTATATAATTAATATAATATGGAGACTTATAAATTAATCATTGCTTCCAACTTCATGAATGTGAGAACAACAAATGTGAGGCATTTTTTATGCTTCAATAATATTTATTAATTGTTATTTTTTGTTGTTTCCGCTTTTGTTACCAATCTAAGCCAAGCGACCTAAGGAAGCATCGGAGGAAGGTATGATACTGGGGTTTTTCAAAGTGTAGGAGAGCACATTTATCATATTCCTCTGCTATTCAGATAACTAAATCTTTGCTGGGGTCCGTTGTCAGCAACTGCATCCCCTCCTCTCCTTTTCATTCAATGCCCGAACATAATCATTTTAATCCTACCTGGAACAGCTTCCAGGGGTCAGAGCTCAGCCACAGAATCAAGGTCCACCAGTGATATCTTGGAGTAGCAACGTCAACAGCACAAACTTAAAGGAATACTTATATTTAAAGAAGTATGGACACAAAAGAATTACCTTCAAATGTTTTTTGGCCATTCTTCTTGCTGAAGGAAGTATAGACAGATTCCTTGCCATCTTCTGGAAGAATATAAAGTTGTTTACAGAATTGGCACTGATTATGAAATTCCATGACAGAAGATGATGTTTAAGAGAAATCATTATATGCTCTGACAAAATTCCTTTTTGTCCATGCTTAGTGTCAAGCACACTGACTATTCTTGTAACACACACTGTGTAGAGAGTTGTCATGTTTATGCCTGTATTCACCTTCTCTCTTACATCCCTGAGGAACTTAGTTAACCTGAATAACCCCGTTTAGTGCAAAGGACCCACTTACTCCTAAGATTGTCTTCATGTTTAGAACTTCACTAGCCTCTTTAGCATAAAGGGAATGAACTTCTACAAGCATAATCTAATTTCTTTTAAATATATGCTTCAGGCTGCCATTTTTAGGCAATTGTTTTTCCCAATAGCATATTTCAAAAAAATAATCCTTACAGTTTGCTAAAATTTGCTCTTGAAATCTTACATGCTTCAGTCCACTTGATAATTTCATGCAGCATGTGTTGAAACGTTCTTGAAAAGCTAATACGCTGTCATTGGAGTCTCTCTCCCCCAGATTGCAGTAGTTGAAGAAGATGGGCGTGAAGATAAAGCCACAATCAAATGTGAAACTTCTCCTCCTCCAACACCTAGAGCCATCAGGATGACTCATACCCTTCCTTCTTCCTACCACAATGATGCCAGAAGGTGAAATGTTTGTAACTTGGACTGGTACTTCACAGTTTTCCACATATCATTGTTTTCAAATTGTCTTATTTAACTAATCCAAAATGACCTCATTTCTTCCCTGTTTCTCATGTCATGAGAGAGAAAACCTTACCCATTTCCTGTTGCAGTGAAAATGTTTATCAGTGCTAAAGTTGTTGGCAGATAATTACTAAATTATAACCAATTAATTTATTTGCAGAGCTGCTCAGAAGAAAATAAAAATGTTGACATGTAATTCTATTTCTTTTTTATCATTTTGCAGTAGTTTGCCTGCTTCACTGGAGCCAGAAGGCATTGGTCTTGGCAGTGTCAGCAGCAGTCAGGACTCCCTGTACAAAGCTCCCAAAAAGAGAGGAATCAAGTCTTCAATAGGACGATTGTTCGGTAAAAAAGAGAAGGCTCGACTTGGACAGCTCAGTAAGGAATTAGTGGTAACAAGCTAAGGTCACCATTTCACTGCCATTTTTCCATTTCTTATTTTGTTTTTTTTTTCAGTTTCCAATTTGCTCATTTGTCTGTTTTGCCTGCACAACTTTCCCATTAAATTTCGTTGTTACCAGCAATTATATTTGTCAAGAGTTTGCCATGACTGTACTGTAAATGAAAGGAGAGTTCAGGCACAAATTACTGGAGTAATTTTCTTCATTGAACCTGATGCTTCATTAATCTGTTGAATTAAGATAGAAATGGGAACACTGTATTCTTGAATACCACATAAAGAGGAAGTGAGAAGTTAATAAGCAATAAATGGCTATAAGTGGTTTACCTATTTGATACAGAAGGTCCTTGCAATTAAGTGTAGCTGCTTTTCAGATTTCGGTGTGTCAATAGATGCCCGCTAGTGCCTATAGCTGAATGTCCCCAGGATAACTCTTTGTTTTTACAGTTATGCTGCTCACAGCAGTGCTTAGTTCTCTTCCTACTTCTTCTGCCCTTTTCCCTTGCCGAGACTATTTAATTCTATTTCATTCATGGCAAAAATTTTCCTCTGCCTATTTATATAGAATATGTCAATATGGACACATGCCAACACAAGTATCAAATTCTAATAAATGTGTCAATAAAATTGAAATACTGGCTCTTTCAGAGCCATGCAGATGTCACATAATACAAATTTGTGAGGCACTAAATTTTACTGTCATAGTGACCATGTCACACTTGTAAAAGAATTTTAAGGCCTTGCAGTAAATACTTAACTAGCAAGCATGAGCCAGAAATTAAAACCCTACATTTTTATTGCTTTAATGTGTCCTTATCAGAACTAACAAAAACATTGCTAAAATAGTACAGAATAAAAAAAGATAGTACTAAGGGCAAAGTATCAGAATAAAATTGAAAAACTGAATAATCTTCCCTTATACTCCAACATTTCTCCTCTCTGCCTGTGAAAACCATGTGTTCTTGAAGAAAAATAAAAACCTATCTAATTTCTAATTGTAATGTGAATGTAATATGAACCCTTTTTATTGATACTGATGGTTTATGCATAATAACCTACAATTTCTCAGTAAGTCAGGAACATAGAGGACAAAGATGCAATAAATGTATTGGTCTTCCCTGCACTTCTTTGGAATGTGCGACAAAACTGAAATAACAGTTCCAAAAACTATGTCAGGAGCAATGACATCTGGCAATAGACTAATTTCCTAATACCCATGGTGATTAATAATACATAAATACAATTTGATAAAGCCCATTTGTAATTGCCCATACTAGGTCATGAAATTGCTAAAAGATATTGGTGATTTCAATTATACAATTTTTTGTGACTTCCATTCTTTAATTCAAGAGCAAAATTTCAATATAATGCACATTTTAATTAAGCAAACTAGGTTTACTAGCATGTAAAATGAACAGTAAGACTGTTACCTAATCAAAAGGTAGGAGCAAAATATTTTTCAGAAATAAAGAGGATATTGAGCAGCTGAATTACAGGTAGCTTTCTTATCTTAATTTTTAACATATCAAAAGGAAAACATTTATTGAGTGATCATTTCCATTCAATGGCAGTGTCATAGAATCATAGAATATCCTGAGTTGCAAGGGACAATGAAACTTAAAGAGAAGCAGTCATGGTAGTACTTGACTCAGTTTCACAACAGATGTGTTACCTGTGTAGCTATATAATTAGGAGTTCTATTTGTGGTAAGATAGTACATCACAGAAATTTATATAGCGAGTCCTATCACTACAGCACTGCAAAATATTTGTATGGTTTTTGTAACCTAAATTTATATTGCAAAATCAATAAAAGAATGTAATTTATTTCCTTTCTTAAATTAAACACTCTAATTTAATATAGACATATGCTTCTTACATTTTTAATATGGAAAATACCTTTTCTTCAAAAGCACATATTTATATACTCCTATTTAAGAAACAGTATTGAAACCTCCAGACTTCTATTACTAAGTTCAACAGAGCCATGCTATTACCCAAAATATTTCCTTGCTCTTTGTTCCTTGCAAAATCCTGAAATTATTCCTTTTAAACTCCTAAACTTACCAGAATTTTGTTATTTTATTATTTGATAATTTCTCTGCTAAATCATTAGCATTATTGTTCCAAGCCAACTTCATGCCATAGGAGATCTTTCTTAGAATTGAGATCTAAGAAATAAGATTTCTACATTCTTCAAGTTTTCTCTAAGTTTTTGGAGAAGGAAAAAAGAATGCTACAGGGAGTGCAAATGCGCTTTCTTTCCTCCTTTTTTTTTTCTTTCCTTCTTTTCCAGTCTTCTCTCACTTGACCAAACACCACATTAGACACTTTCGTATTCTTCTCATGTTACATTTTAAATATTCTAGACCCTAAAACAAGCAATACATTCCAGGCATTTTTAGAGGTGCCTAAGCAAGCTGATCTGCATTGCAAATTGAAACGTCAGCTTGTTAGGAAACATTTCTTGTGGCCACATCTAATACAAGGTGTATACCCTCAGTTATTCAAAGGCCAGATGTATTTGGAGAATGGAGAAATGCATTATGCCCAAACTACTCTCCAACCTGTAATAAACCCTCATTGTACTGCACTCATCCCATCTCTATCCAACATACTGAGGGCTGCTCTCTCAAGAAACATGTGGTATGTTGATTGATTGCTGAATGAAAAATGTAATTGAGAGTCAGCAAGAAGCATGTAATGAGAGTCTATAAGACTTTGATAGACAGATGAGGTAAATTAAAGTGAACATTCAAGTTTTCTGCATTTGTGCGATGCATTTACAACATTCTCATTGTGAGACATGAGGAAGTAGTGTCCTCTTTAATAAAGTAAAAATCTGTCTAGACAAACAGAAGTGTTAGAACAGCACCTCCTTTAAAAGAACAACTTAAACCCAAGCTTTTCTAAGTTTATGTCATAGACATGATGCAATAGTAGGTTTTGTTCTCACTTGATTGAGATGCATAATCTGACTTATAAAAAGCTGTCGTGCTATTTCAGTACATAACATTTATGAATTATTTTATTATTAAAATCAACATATCAGAACAGAAATCTTTTAATTTATTTTGTACTTCTTTATTATGCCAGTGTCCACTCTACAATTGTCCACTATCCTTTAACTGTGAAATAAGAAATTATGTTCAGAAGGAGTCAAGCATGAATGTTTTACCACATTGTTGTCTTCTTTCTTGTGCCAGTTGCACACCTTCCAAACTGGAGCACAGAAGGAAGGCAGCCTTCAGAGAAGTGTGCAGTGCCTCTATCTCTAAACATACAAGTGGCCGTGAGAGGACATTGTGAAGCCAGAGCCAGGAGACTCTACTGAGCTCCATGAGCAGCTACCTTCTTCTTGAATCAGGGAAGCAATGAAAAAGTCAGACCATTTTCCACTTCTGCACTAGGAAAGTGATGTCAGTGGCCATGTGGATTGTACCAGTCATGCCCTTAGTTTATAAAATAATTTTATTTTGGTCCACATGTACGTGCTTACTGCAAGCTTCCTTTGTCACTCTCTGTAAGTTATTCAAGTTCCCTTGACTTTGACAAGATTTAGGTCCCTACAAGACACCTCCAGGGAGACGTAGGAGGCTTTTGACTTCTCTGACAGATTCTTTCTGTCATCTCTGGGAGTTTGCAGGGATAATGACATCTAAGAATCTCTGCGAAAGCAAAATGAAGACTTTAGCACTTCTGCATTAGGTGATGCTGTATTATGGCAACAGTAGAGAGACAGCTCTAGAGGATGCAATTTCATTTGTACATTTCTCAACTTAGACTAAAAAATGGTGAGAGCATTGCTTACTTAGCATCACGAGATTGAGCCTTAGGAGGCAAAGAAAAACAGGTGTTGTTATACATTTCTGCTAAACACAAGGGGGAGAAAACATTTTTTTTCCTCTACTACTTCTTCCCATGTATTAAATGCTTGTCAGAATTTACTTCTGCAGGTGATCGATGTTCTCCACAAGCACCAGATGTCACAGTTTAAAGAAGCAAATGTAGGTTATGGTGGGTGGGAGAGGAATCGAAGGGTTGAGGAGGGGAACAACAGGAAGAGAGAGAAGGGAAAATATGGTGGGGGTTTTGTTTGTTTTATTTTCCAGGAGGTTACATGGAAACAGAGGCAGCAGCTCAGGAATCTCTGGGATTAGGCAAACTTGGAACACAAGCAGAAAAGGACAGAAGACTAAAGAAAAAGTGAGTACTTTTTTTATGTGACTTTTTGGTTGAAACTTGATTCAAATATCAGGATTTTTATTGTTTTACTCAAATGTGGAATGAGAAGCAAGGCCATCTACTATGGCATTTTAGCAGTGATGTTTCTTTCCAGCGTAAAAGTTTTTAAAACCCTATATAAAATGCAGGGGAAAATATTCAGAGTCTTTTAACTGTACAGTTTTATTTCTTTTGTGAAAGAGCATAGGTTTGTGAGAGACATTTTTCCATTTCACATTGTCATTAATCCTCTGCTTTTTGCCTTCCATGCAATTCTTAAAAAATAGGCACATATTTAATGACTGCCTATGTAGATTTTCAAAAGGGTGAAAAAGGTTTTTTAATTATCTGGTGAGTGCTGCTTGTTTCTAGATGTCCAAGGTTCCCCATAAACTGTAGCAGCTTCCCTTTCTTTTTGCCTCTCAGCAAATGCAGGCAAAAGGCAACCTAGTTTTTTGTTTGCATCAATTGTGTAATAATTTAATGCTTTCTTTCATGCATCTCCTTGTAAAAATAGTGCACTGACTCATAGCAGCTGCCAGGAGCTATGAAGAACTAATAAAATAAGGCTGCAAACACAAAAGAAACCTCTTGGCAGCATTGCATTTCCAGTGTAACTAGAGGGTGTCAGAGAAAAAGATGGTACTTAAAAATGACTTTGCAAATTCATTCTATAAACAAATAGGTTTATTTTTCATCCATAACCATTAAACTTAATGCTACTATTTGGATTCTGAAATCCTCATTTTTAAAATTTTCTGGGTTTTCAGGTTTTTTTCACTCTTTTAAGATTCCTTTCCTGAGTTTCAAGAGAATTTGCTATTCGAATCCAAGGAATCTAGGGATAATGTTTGAGCTTCTCTTTAAATTTTTATGTTGAATATTTTTAATCACTTCTTTCCTGTCAAGCGCTTGATGAAATATAACTTTAAATGTACACATCCATGTAATGTACAAATGCAAGCATTCTGTTTAAATCAGCCTCAGTTTAGCAATTAAAGATAGGGAAGTAGTCACTGTGCTAGCTAAAAGAGAAGAAATGTTTTTAATTCAATTAAGAAACTCACAATAGCATTCACAGAGACGTTACAGTTGATGAGTCTTGTCCCTGTATTTCTTAATAATTACATTTTTGTCGCTAATCAGTAATTTTAGAAATATATGGATGTAGACTATGTTACCAGGCTTTTTATTAGAAGGCATCTTTGAGGCCATCATTACCATTTGTAAAGAATATAATTTAATTTTCAGCAGCCTTTTTTTTTGAAGTTCCAATGTACCTTCCAGTTCTGAGGGTTGAATGTACCACAGTATGAAATCACTTTGAGGGCACAAATGCCTTCATTTTGTTCATTTTATGTGTTAGTTCCTTAAACTGGGTAAAATAACATAAGACTTGGCACACACAACTGCAAACATGACACGACTATTTCATCTATAGACTGCCTACCAAGTTTTGGGGCTGTATATAATGGATGTGCAGATAATCTGTTATTAAATTTCTGTCCAATCTCACACAATCCTATGCTTTCTGCTTTCCAAATCTTTCCTTTTTTTCTCCTGTGTCTGTCTGTCCTTGGTTATGGGTTAGATGTAATCAAAATGTCCTCTGCTGGAAGGAAAGGAATCTTTCCTTTGTGACTATGGCTATTCTGTTATTCTGACCTGTATGTTATTTATCCAAAGTATATGTTCTACAACTATCTCATGAAGAAATTTAATTTTCCCCCTGTTCCATTTAGGGTTACCTGTCTTCATAGTTTCTCACTTTAGAATCCTCAGACCTGCAGAAAGGTTAACATACATTGCTAGTTTATGTATATATGTATGTGTATGTTATATAGAGGAACCATAATATAGGAGAAAATGTAATCTATTGTGTTAGAGATATACAGGAGATTCTACTGAATTATGGTAGTGGTTAGGGTACCAAGCTGACAATAGAGTGAGAGAATTAACACCTCCCTGTAAAAAATGCAGTCACAGCATCACAGAATGGGTCAGGTTGGAAGGGACCATAGAGGGTCATTTGGTCCAACCTCCCTGCTCAAACAGAGTCATCCCAGAGCACATGGCACAGGATTGTGTCCAGATGGTTCTCAAATATCAGTCATTTATTTGCATGTCTTACCTTAGAAAATATTAAATATTAAATAAAAATATTAAATATTAAATAAAATATTAAAACAGCCCAGAAAGTAATTTAAATAAAAAGTTTGTTGCAGTAGGTCACATTCCTTTGTACTAATATTTAAAAACGCCTAATTCCCGCTGGAAGTAACCTTGCCATACACACAGTAGGTGCAATATTACTGAACTGTGTAGTGCAAATGAGGATACTATGCTGTGTAACATTAATGGTAGTGGTGATGGGGGTGTGTCTTTATAAGATATAATAAGAGAAGTCTGAGAGTCATTTCCTAGCTCATGATGTAGCAGTAAAATCTATAGCAGTACGATTTAAGTCCAAGTGACTGATTCCTATTTTACAGCTGAACAAAACTGCTCTACAAACTCTGCAGAGACAATGAACGCAGAGCAGAGCACCTTGTAAGCACTTCTAACTGACTTGGATTAGGACATAAAAGCCTGAGAGAGCCAAACCCATCCATAGGAGAAGTAAAGGGTAGGCTAAAGCTGGGAAGCACTACTTTGTATTACACCCAGGTCTGAGAGAACTTTACTTCTGCTGGCTTTGTCACTCCCTTTAAAAAAATAAAAACCAAAGCCAAAGCAGACAAAACCAAAAACAACCTCCAAAAAAAACCCCCTGCAACAAAACACCCCAACAATACAAAAGACCATGAACCAGTTATACCAGAGCCAATTCTCTTTTCTATAAAACAGGTATAGTACCACATACTGAAACTGTGTTTCTCTTTGACATGTGCAAGTTAGGTGAAATGCCTTTCAGCCCTATTAACAGCTCAGTAAACAGTTCAGTGGTGGTTCTGGTGCAGGAAATCAAGGATTCTCTCCTTGCTGTGAAGCAGAGGTCAGGTTCACCTGATAAGTGATCAACATATGAGTACTGTGATAGTAGTCATGATCTACACCAGACTCTGCTATTAGCTTTGACTTAGTTTGGGTAGAAGTTATAATAAAAAAGAACAGATTCATGTTAAAATTATATCCATGGTATCTTTTAACTGATAAATACTTAAAAATTCTAATTTTGATTTTTTAAATGTATTTAATTTCATCAGTAATTCCACAAGGATGCCCCTTCCCCAGGGATGAAGATGCATGACATTTCAAATTGCCAGGTGCTGCAGCAGCAGGTTCTGATGGTCTATCAGGTATCCTGGACACCTGCTCCCTCAAGCAAGCATTGAATTGAGTCTGGCCCCCATGGAGTTACGAACACACTGCAGTGTGTTATAGTGCTTTAGCCCTATTTGTTTGCATGGAATCAGGTACTGAATAATACATTTCACTCTGAAAAATCTAATGAGAGAGTATGGTAATTCTGGAGACCAGTTCTCTCTCTGGTGATTACAGTGTCATTAACCTAAATTTCAAGGTTTCCCTCCTTCTTGTTTATAAGATGGTATTTAGATGTAAAATGTCTTTCAGTTTCAATTGACTGCTTAGACATCATTAAAATGTAATTAACAGTTAGTCTTAATGATATGCTAGACATTTATAAGCCTCCAGCAAGAGTCTCTATTCATCCAAAATTTGGTTATTAAAGTAGATCTATTAGGAGCATGTCTTACTCCTAAGGCAGCAAAGAGAATTTAAGGAAGCTGTGTAGAATTTTTAAATTATACACAACATCTCTTATAAGCTGAAAAGGTGAATTTAAGTTGCCTGACTCATTCATAGATGTTTGCTCCCAACATTAAATAAATGGCAGTTCTGGTTAATACTGAAATTTTTAGGTCTTACTATTTGTAAATTCAGCACGCTGTTCTAGGAAACAAAAGATGAGGGTAAGGGGTATTTAAAGTGTTTAGGGTGTTATTCATTGTTTTGTGAAATTAAGTGATGTTGGAGTGTATATGTGCCTAATTTTTATTATTTAAACTAGATTTTGTATTTCACTTCACTTGTTCTGTGTGCTGTTGTTTTGCATATAGAAGCTTCTGATTTTTTGCCTGAACTTTCAGAACCTGTTTGCCTAAAGAGTAACTTGTTCAAGAAAACTCAGGGTTTAGGACTAGAATTTTTAATGGCACAGATACCTTCTTTCACAGTTACATTCATTTGAACCCCCCAATGATTTAAATAGTTTGCACTCCTCTAAACCATACCTCTTGATTAAGATAAACTCTCCAGAAGGCGCCCATCAGAAAATGAAGAATGGAGCTTTTCTCTTAGTACTTTTTTTTCCTAGTGATTAACCAGTCTCCTTCTGGAAAACAGTTACCGAATTTCCAATTCTGAATTTTGTGGTTGACTCCAGCTACCATCCTCTGTGACTCTGTGTACAATACCTCATATGTTCATGACACCATCCTTCCTGGGTGTTGTGCAAACTGTGCGCAATGACCGGGCCTTGGCATTCACACAGGGTTGTCATGATAGCCAAGCGAGGACCCAGCACAGGAAGTTCAGGTCAGTCCAGTTTTTATTACAACTTGTAAAGGCTCCTGAAAGGTTCAGGTAGTGTCCTCTGGAATAGCAGAAGTCGATCAGTGTTTGTCCCACAAGACAATTCATGCAGCAAAAAATGAGTAGATAACACTGTGGCTGAAATAAACTGTATTCCCCTTAGAAATACATATCTCCACTGACCTCATCTCAGGTAACAAATTAAGGCACTTAAGAGAAGCTGTTTAAATATTTTATTGTCTTTTTCACTAAAATGCCATACATTGACCCCTTTATGAAAATATTATTTAACAATGAACTGAGCCAAACTTTAAATATTATCAACAAATGGAGTTGTGTTTGTTTCCCTTTTTGCTATCCATTCAACTATCCAAGTGAACATAAATTCTTTTCTCCTTATCCACAGTTTTGCTCAGGAATGATGTCAAATTGCCCTTACCTGAAAGCTTCACTGGTGGCAAATACAACTCTAAAGAGTCTTGCTTTGTACAGCTTGTAGTACGGCTCCAAGGGCCAGGAACCCTTCCCAAATGCTGTGTTTTATTTGACCTGAAACAATATGCAAAGTAGCAGCAAATAAGTGTCTCTCTGAAGAAATACAAGATGTAAAAATGTCATATGTTGCATGAAAGTGTGTAATAATTGGTCATAATCACTGATATTTCACAGGATGTGCTGATTGTATTCCCTGTACAGCACCATCATAGGGTAAGGTTTGAGACACTGAAGTGCTCTGCAGTCCTAGATTGCCACTTGGAGGTGGATTTGACCTTGTGCATGCTGCTAGCACAGTGGGAGATTGGCTTGTGCCATTCCTTCTGCAGCAATCCCAAAGACAAAATATTTTATAATTGTATATTTGTACAAGTTATTACAAAAATCCCTGAAAAGGAATTCACATGAAAGCCAGCTGTTCTGGATCATGATGGCAGGACCTGAGTCCAGAAGCTGATAAATCGCCCAGTTTATTAATAAGGGTCAAGAACAGTGCTCACTTTTTTTCTTCAGTTCTGTTTGATTTGACTCTGGACAAGAATCTAGTAATTCCATATTTCCAAAAGAAGCTTAGTGTGTGAGGTTTCTATTTTCCAAGGAAAATCAAAGTAAACCATTCTTTCCCAAGAAGTTGGTTTTGGGGAGATTTACTCCAGAGCTACAGGTTTTTGCCAGATACAGTTGCCTGGCTTCAAGTACATTGCAGAAGAGCCTTGATGTACCAGGACATGTACATGCGCTTATATACATGAATAAACACTTGTAAAATCAAGACCTAAGCAATTCTCTTACGTAAAATTATGGTGTAAAAAGAAATTCTTAGTATTTATAGCCTTATAATTAACTTTGCAGAGAGAATTGCAATGCTGTTAAGTCTCAGCTCACTACTGTGATGTACATGTTAAACAGCAGGAACATCATACAAACAGAAGAGCATATTGGATTGACTCTTTCTTTCTACCTTGGAAAAAAATATTATAAATATTGATAAGTTCATTTGATAAACAGACTTTCATTTTTTTAATGGGCAAATCCAAGTTTTAGATCTCTGTCAGCAGGCAACTTAAAAAATACCTAAATAGACTATTTTGGGGAATATTGTGGACTATTTTGTTTGAAACACTGCACTTATCGTGTAGTTTTTTTTGAATCCACATGATGCCCCTTTAATTAGGTTAATTAATTAGGTTTCATGTATGCAACTGCAATTAGCATTTGATGTAGTGTATTTGTGGCTATAAATAATTTCTGTCCTCTGCACTATTCAAATAGCTGGTTTTAACGATTTTTTTAATTGCACACGTTTTAGAAAAATTAATCCAATTGGCTTAATTAGGGTGTTCTTCTGTGTCATCCACCTAAAATTCCTATATGCTTAATACTTATTAAACAGCATTTTACCTTAAACATATGCAATTTATTTTTTGATGTAGCTCTTAAGAATGCAATGTCTTTTTCACCCCCAATCTTTTATTTTCTGAACCTTCAGGAAAATTCAGGTTTGGCATTTAATTTTTTCCTTCCTACCTCATCTATGAAAAACTCTCTGATGTTGATAGTAGCTTTTAGACTGATCTTTAGTTTTTCCTCCCTTTCTAGGAAAATGTGTTTCTGTTTTCTCATTCTGGTTAAGGAAGGAGAGGTATTCAGTGCTCTGATGTGTAGTTTAGGATTGTCTGCTGTGTGCAGTTTGGTTTTCTCTTGGCTGGATCAGT
Organism: Phainopepla nitens; assembly: GCA_013400175.1. Lineage (NCBI taxonomy): Eukaryota > Metazoa > Chordata > Aves > Passeriformes > Bombycillidae > Phainopepla > Phainopepla nitens. Next base: position 57,360 of record VXBQ01008084.1, on the reverse strand, counting down.
GTTAGTCTTTGAGACACATAAAGATGAACTTCATTTTTAAACTTAATTCCTTTAGCAAATATTTTAACTGGAACACTTTCAGATCATTAGTCAGCCAAAGCTTTTGCAATATTAAAAATGTTTCTTGCTCTTACATTGATACTTAGAGCCTTTTTAGCATTACAAACATAAAGGGGTATATATTTTGCAGAGGATTATTAAACCTTACTTAGATTATTTTGATGATGGGAAAGATGATACAATATATTTTATTCTAGATCTAACTCATACTTTAAAACATTTTATTTTTTTAAATAATACTTTTTAAAAATAGTATTTTTATCCTTTGTCAAGTTTTTAAAATTCTCTTCCTCTTAAAAGATAAGAATATTTGTATCAGAAAATTGCAACTTTTTAATCAAACATAAACCCCCCCAAGGTTCTAGTCCCCATCTGATCTACATATATAAGTATATCCATTGCCATTTGGAGCTCCTGGATAGATATAAGCTTATACCCTGATGCAGCTGGCTTTCTAAACAACTCTCTCCAGCAGATGTAAGTATCCTATCAGATTAACTGTAGAATTAGGATTTCAACAAAGAATGGGTAAAACACAGCAGAGTAAAAAAATTCTACACAACTTTTATATTAATATATATCTAAGGAAAATGTAATAAAATGGTGATAATTTTTTTGTCTTATGACAAAAAAAACCCCAAACCATAAAAATACCCTAAAAGTGAAACCTAGAATTAAAGGTCCATTTTTCCCTGCCGTATTTTATTATTCTCCAACAAGATGCCCAGGAAGTGACAGAATGTCCCTTGATCTTCTACTCCTATCATGGCCTTCAGGTCCCATAAATTATCCCCAAGTGACTGCAAACTGCCAGCTCATTAAAACTACAAGAAAATTACTTGCATTCCAGTCAATCCCCCTGTTTCTCTCTACACAGACCCAAAGGAGTACTCAGTGAAAAATGTAACAATTAGCGTTCTGGTTCAATATACTCCAGAAATCTCAAATTAAAAGCTTTCTCAGCAAAGGTGATCACGTCAGTCTTTACAATTAGCTCAGTAGAAAATAAACATGAATCATGAATGCATATTCAATTCTAGTGCTACTTCCATCAGATTTGGTAATTTTTTTTATAGTTCTTTCGTACTTATATTACATCACTTTGTTGTCCTTCCCTTCCTTAATCTTCCTGTCTTAAACTTTCTGTGTATATTTGTCATTTGTTTCCATCTACTTTTATGTGTTGCACTTTCTCTCCTCTCTCCCAGCTGTTCTGCTGATCTGGCACACATGAAAACAAAATTTAAGTCCTCAGAAACAGTGCCCTTCTGAACTGACTGAAATGTCTGCAACCTCTTATTAGTTAATCACAGCAAAGGTTTTTCATCTCACATTTATTACAACTATATCTACCAAGCATTTCTAGATCTCTGTAAATAATTTCTTAATAGAAATGTAATATTTTGAGGCATCTAGGTTTCATTCAGGCCTATAATTTTCTTTTTCATGATGACAATTGATGGAGATGTAGAAAGTTTATTATCAGCAATGACATCCTACTTTCTCCTCCATATATTTTACGTATTATATTGGTAATAATAGGTTACCTAGAGGGCAAATCATTCATACCAGCGTTGCTACTGATCTAATGTTAGTGTGACTGCTGAAATTAAAATACTTCCAGGAATAAGTAGCCATCGAAAATGTTAGTCACCTATGTACATGAAATCTGCATTTTAAAAACAAACAAACAAAAACCAAACTAAATTTTACAACCAATTCTAGATAATTTATGATTACTATGAGATATTTTGCTAAAATATTATTAAAGTGCACATAGAAAAGTAAACCTTGGTATGCAGTCCACTCAATTTTACTATGTATCTAGTAATTTGGTTAAATCCACAGGATTGGGATTTTCAAAATTTTTGGGGTTACACAAAAACCCTTATGAAATTATTAAAAATCTAAGCAAAAAGCTTTGATTTGAAAACCTACTCCACCTTCGCTATGTTTGCAGAACTTTGGCATGAATACGTATTGTAGGTGGAAGGCATGCTGTGCTGTGGTACCTAATAAATAGCCAACATGAGTTTAATGAATATCTCACTTTGAAAATTTCATCTGTTCCTCACAAGAGCACTTCAGTTTTCTAAAGCATTGAAAGACCAGTTACAAAGATTTCTGTAGTTATAATGGTAATGTTATTTTATCTATCACTGTATTTCTTTTTTTTGTGGACTACTACATGTTCATTAACATTGATGTGCTTTTTTTTTCCATTCATCTCTCTTCATCTCATGAAAAGCATATCTGGGTAAGTTAAAATGCCATGGCTGCTGAACCTATTGATCTTCAGCACCATGTTTATTTTCTGAGTTTTATTCCTACTTTTTTTTTTTTATGTGAATCTTATGTAAAAATCTATGCAGAAAACTGAAACTGAATCCATGCAAAAAACAGAAAGCTTTCAAAGTCTTCAGAATAATGGTAAACCTTGAAAGCATACACAAATTTAGGTCAGGGACTTGCTCCTGAAATGCTTAACAGAATGAGTTAACTACTTGGAGATAACTTCTGTCATTTTTTAAAAAATGAAATTTTGGGAGGTCTGAAGTCCAGGATCACAAAGACATTTGAGAGTTAAAGTCCGTGGAAAAATTATGAGTTTAGCAAATGTTGTTACGACACAAATTCTGTTTAATTAAATCACAGAAAACTCACAGAGTACACAATTTTATTTTTCTATTCAAACACTCATACTGTTTCAAAGCAAACATATATGCAAAAATATTTTATTTGTGCATGTAATCTTACTGTTTTCTTTTTCACCAGTTCATTTTCTTGTTTGGTTCGGTTTTTGTAATTGTTAACCCGATGTCAAGTTTAAATCTTCATCTCTTCTTTAATCTATTGTAGAAATGCTATTTCTTCTTAAATAAGAATTTGCAGACTTAAGGAGGAAATTTCAGGAGGTGAAAGGGTACAAAACTTAGATAACAAGGGTTACCACGTTAATTTAGAATATGAGTATGAAATTGCTTTATAAAAATAGATTTGATAACATTTGATCTGCCTGGGAACACTGAGGGTCTCTAATGCAGTACAATACACACAAGATTGCAAGACTATGTATTATGCAAGTCTGCTTATTTCACAGCTGTTTTATTTGGCTTTTAATGCTTGCCCCTTGAAGCTCTATTTGTCAGGGTCTTAACCACTCCTGAATGTGCTTCACTTAGCCTAATAAGTATCTTCAGAAAAAAAGAATGCTGCCCTTCAGTTTACATACAGCTTAAATGTACACCTAACATGGAATATCCACAGCACTGTTATTCTGTTATCTAGGATACTGTGGAATTTATACTTCCTTATTTTATAGATTTAAAAGCATTCTGTATTTCAGCAATCTTTCTCTGAAAATTTAAAGTTGAATACAAAACATTTTGTAAAACACTGGAAATTAAATTTTGTCCTTTGTTTCCAGTCTGACCAATATTTGGTATCAGAAAGGAGAATGAGGGTTTCAAGTCATTTAAAATCCAGATCACTTAAGTGTCAAAGTTCAAACAGGATCTGGCATAGTTTTTAATTAGTGCAGTCTTTAAGTCAGTTGGATCCTTTCAGATTAAATTAAATCTGCATGGTGTGGCAATATGAAGTCTTGAGACTCTATCCAACCTCCCCCCCACTTCCTACTTTAAATCCATTTATAGTCTTGCAGAAAATACATATATATAAAAGGTAATGCTATTTTTATCAGATATTATAGAACTTATACAAATTCAACTCTTCTTTTTTTCATGCAACATCCTGAGTTACAGAACTCTGGCATGTCTTAAATATTTAGCAAATGACAATAGAAAAGATAAAATCCAATTCCAGTTTAATTCATTAGAAATCCTGTCTCCTGGTTTTTTCAATCTTTGAATGTATGTTAGATTTCAAGCACCAGATGTGTTTAATCTTGCCTTGAAATCATAGGATTGCTCAGATAAATGCAGTATATCTGGTCTATCTTTTCTGTCTGGTTCTCTTCAAGAAACCAATCCTGTACAGTACTTCGTTGTAAATAAAACATTTCAATATTGGTGATAGTAATAATCTTAATATTGTCAGTTCATAATCAGAGGACCTGCTAGGTAAAAACTTCAATCTGTTTTCTGTTTGCGAAAATGTCTGTGACTAAAGGCCATTTCAGAATCTAAATTACCCATTAGCCAAATTTTTAAATCAATTCTGCTTGTGTTTTACAAATATGATCTGGCTCTTGACGTCACTGCGCTTTCTTTTCAATTTATTTCACATTTATGATTATGTTTTAATTAAGAGACATTATATATTTTGTGCAGTATATTATCCCTGAGGTCTTTTCATGTGAACCCTGTTAGATGTCAGATTAAATCCTATTACTTGCAGAAATATGAGGATCTGTATTGAAATATTGTTTATGTTTCACCAAGACAAAGTCTGGATGTTGTGCATTGCACAGAGTGTTTGCATTATGTGTGTTGGAAATTCTAAGCTGTCATTGCTTGTTTGCTTCATGGGGGTAGCCTTGTCTTCATGAAGAAAATTGAATGCCACTGAATGACACTTTAAGTCAAGCTAGAATTAACTTCCTACACCACATTCTATTTAAAGATTATTGATGTTTTTAATGAAGTTCACTGGGCTTTATGCAATGAATTGATGACAGCTGCTGATACAGAGCTAGAATTTTCCTGGTATGAGAGAATATATATGAAGTAGATTTGCAGCATAGTAACATAATTTCACTCATTATTTCTGCCTTCCTATGTACTTCTATGCTTCCATATACTTCTCCTGTCCAAGGGATTATTGAAGCATTTGTAAGTCCCCATGTTATGAGGCAGTCGTGCTCTCAGGTTTTTAGGTTGATCTGGGCAGTCAGGATGTGGATGAATGGTGCTGAGACAAATGGCCCAATGTTAACAGTGTCTTTAGCAGGTAATTTTGGGGAATATTAAACATCAGAAGTCAATGCTAGGAAAGCAGCTCTGATTCTCCAACACACAGCTTTCACAACACAACATTATGTGGTTTTTCTTTACAGTCTTTAATAAAAATGTGAAAACATTATGAGGCACTCCCTAAAACACACAAATAAAAGTGTTTCTCAATTTTGGGTGGATGTTAAATAGTTGATGTTTGTGAAATATCCAGACTTTACAAAACCAGGCTCAGAGTAATGATATATTTTAAATAGTATATTCCAGTTGCTCCCATAATATCTCCAGGAAGAAGATTTTATTCTTTAACAGTAATAACGTTATCTTTAAAAATATGACTTTAATTTGGAATTCATTTCAGTGGCAGTAAGTGGTTTAAAGCCCTATCTGCAAAATAATGGCATTTCTAGTAATGCATAATTAATGTCAGTTTTTTCTTATCAGCTTGTTTTCATATGCTGCCATAAACCTAAGCAAGCATGGAAATAATTGCATTTTAATTCCCTTCCTCCTCACCAATGCAACATGGACACATTGTAGTATGTAGTAATCTTCTGACAAACTCTGAGGAGGGTCCTCTGCAAAGAACCTTCTAAATTAGGCTGGCTATGGAATACTGTGTAATGCTTTTCATGATCCCCCAAACCCTGTATTTGTAATGAAGGGAAGAGGGAGTGATATACTCTAGGGTATTTGTCTCTCTTTCCTCCTGGGATCAATTGTATGTTTTTGCAAGGAAAATTTAACTGCAGTTACCAGTATTTTGCTCCAGGGTTCTTCTGTTTCCAGGAAGCCAGTGACTATCCCATAAGGACAGGAATAGACAACATTCTGTCCATTCTAAAATAATGGTTTCTATTCCAAAACAGGCAGGTCACCGGACTCATTTTTCAGGTGATTTGCATAATTGGTCAAAACATTGCATATTTTTTCCTACATGATACTTTTAACTTAATGAAAGAGTGGATTTTTTTCTATAGTGCTAGTTCATATTACCAAAAAAACCCAAAACACACCATTCATTAGAGTTTTCACTGACTGCCAACTAAAGAATATATCTCTTAGTCAAAAGATAAAAATTCTGTGTTTAGTTTTGGCTTATAAATTGAAGGTTCATGTGTTACAGACCTCCTAATTTGTATTAAGAAATAGTCAAAGACTAATATTCCAAAAGTAAATTATATTTTCAATAAATTTTAATATTGCAGTACTGTTTATTAGAATCATCTGAGGAAGGAATCATAAATTTTGAAGTGTTAAATTCTTCTTAAGGGAACAAAATATTTTAAGTCCTTTTACTATTTTTCTGCATCCGTGAATGAGGTACAACCCTTATGATTGCTCTGAGTTGAAAATACTTTTAGCATAAAGTTAAAAATCCTGTACTTGGACATGCACATGAAATATAGCAATTTCCTTCTGCATGCAAAGACCATTTGGATTACATTTATAAAACTGAAGGCTTTGACTATAGCGCATATATATATATACACATATATACATATATACATACACACACATATTTATGGCACCTTATTTCTGGCCTGTCCCCATTTTCTTCAGCCTAAATCAATTACCACAGCTCTGTTTTCCTTTAGTTCTGAGAGCCAGACTGCCTCGGAAGTAACAGAAGTACTTTCCCACTCTGGGAGAATGTATTGGTTTGAGAATCACTGGAATAACTGTAAGGCTCCATACCAAGCCTCTGGCTGGTACAAACTGCAAAGTCACAAAAGATTCCCTAGAAAATATGTACTTCGTAATTCCAGTATAAAGGAACTGAGTTTTTCATAGAAGTGAGACCTTAAAATGCTAATACCTCTTCTTCTGCTTGGAGCAGGAGACCAACACAAGCAAGGAAGGCCAGTGACCCTCAAAGCCATTATCTCCTTTTCCACTTAGCATGTTCGCCAGCCCTGCTCTTTCAGCTGGGATAATTGAAGAGAATAGACTCGATAAAGGAAACTCTGAGACCAGGTTCCTCCAGGGATGGTGTCTCCCTGGGATTCCCAGCTGCAGAAGTGGCTGCTCCCCAGTCTTGGGCTGGTTGTAGGGAAGGAGCATGTTATGCAGGGTTTTGTGCATCCATGCGCTGCTGTGGGACAAGAAAAGTGGCCAGATGAGGCAGGGGCATTCCTGAAAGCTTGTCTCTCCTTAAGGATGGCCATGCCAGCTCTCAGGAGTAGCAGGAGTCCTGCAGCCCTGTTGTAGCATCTGAGGGAGGTACAGCACCACTGTAGCACCTGCAGAACCAGCCCTGATGGAAGGCTGCAACCCAAATACCTCATCCATGGGTAGCTAGGATGTGGCCAAGTCAGGCCATACATTAATTCTGCTCTCCTAAGCAGATAGGTGAATACCTTTCATGGGCATTCACTACTTGTCTACCTGGGAACAAGGTGTTCCTGCATCTCCATCAGCTGCTGAAGGCAGCATGGTGTTCCTGTACCCAGAGAGCATCTTCTCATTTTATTGAGAGTTATGCTTTCACAGAAATCAAGGGTAGCCTTACAGTGGCTTGGGATATCTGAGTGACAAAGGAAAGGAATGCTGCAAAGGCTGTGTGGGAGGAGAAGATAGATCAACTTCAGTAATGCTGTCAAGTATTTGTAATGTTACGTATTAATACAGTATAAATTCAGAAAATAAAGCAGCTTGCTTTCTATAAATATTCAGGGTCAGGGATTTAAACCTGTATGCACAATCTTTTATTTGAGTTCTATTTTATGCTAAAGCCACTTTCTCTCTGTGTGGCCCCTTGGCAATGCAAAAAAATCCCCACAAGGAATATCACTCCATTGCTTTTATCTGTTTGTGATATCTGCTTGTGATATACAATATCTGTGATATTTTAGTACATATATTTGAAAGGCTGTGAAGGCGGTATTGAATTGTCAAGGGATAAATGAATTGCAAAGGCTGTAGTAATAAAGGAGGACAGAAGAAAAATTGAAACTATAATTCCAAGACTTTCTTGTTATTTGGGAATATAAACAAATTTTAATACTACTATTAGCACAGTCCTTGTCTAATTTGTTTTTCACTTTAGCTTGTTGCAGAGACCATTCTTTTGTGTTTCGCTCGGTGGGAGGCAGCTGAAAATGTGTTATTAAATACCTGAAAAAGAAGATGTTTGAAGGACTGCTTTTTGTATGCCATCAGCACAGTAGAAATGTCTGGTTAAATAGCTGGGTGTTTTTAATATAGAGCATTTTCCTGGTAGTCTAGCTGACTAGTTTATACGTAACTATACCAAATATTTAATACAGCCATATTAAAAGTATCAATTAATCTTTGAGAGTGATGTTTTACATACACACCAATTGTAGTCCAGAAAAACTGCAGATACAGGAGCTAGATTGGTATTTGATCAACTCAATAGAGAGACATCTATGCATATGTATAAAATTGAGAAATCACATCAATTCTATAATTATAAAAATATATACATCAGTAAACCATATAAGATTCAAGCATGGAACTACTAAAGATACAATCAACTCTTAAATAGCCACAGATGGCATATTTAAGCTACAGAATAGCCGTACTGCACTGGGCATAGCTGGTACAGCCGGCTTAGTGTTTCAAACACAGACACCTCTCAGATCCAGCAGCATTACATCCATGCTTAGTTCACGTCTAGATGTTGCCAGTTCTGGGCCTTACCGAGTCATTATCAGATGAGAGCTAAGTTAGTCTCAGAAGTCCCTCAGTTTTCTCTTCAGCAATGTCTGTTTTGATACCCCTTTATTATAGGGTATACGGATTTTTTATTGCTTTGGATAAAGAGACAGAAACCTCACCTTTTGCATGTTAGATGTTTAAAAGGATGTCAGAAAAACGGAAGAATTAGGAATAGAGAGCACATTCAACAGGAGAAAGAGCTGTATTGTTAACTGGTGTGTTCTGTGCTTTTTCTATGCCTGTCATTGCGTTTCACTGTTATTACCCTTCACAAAAAGTCAGAGTTGCGTCTTTTTGTCCCAACATATAGTCCACATATTTACCATTTCTTGATCCATTTTTAGACATGAACTTCTGGAAGAGGCTCGGAGAAAAGGTTTGCCTTTTGCGCAGTGGGATGGACCAACAGTGGTTGCCTGGCTGGAGGTAAGTGTTGGACATCACTTGAAAATGTGAATGGCATTTGTAGACTGCTTCTGTGTGCTTGTCCTTACAAATCTTAAAAGAGACTGCTACAGCCTCTTCATCTCCCCCTGTGTGCTGTGCATCAGCACTATGTAGATTTTGACACTGGATGCTGTAAATTACAGACTAGACCTGAAAAAAGTAAAACAGAATTACACAGTGGGAGGAGGACAAGAAATGTGCTTGAATCTCAAAGTTTTTAATTTTTTTTATTACTCAGTCTCTAAATGTCTAGGAGCTCCACAGACGTTTTATGTAAAATGATGTTCTAATTTTAAATAAATGTAAAGAATTTGTAGCTTTCTACATTTTAAAAACATAATGGGAAAAAAAGTGTTCCTCTCATTTTCACTGGCAGTGTGGGAGATCCAGGTTGAAATCTCTCTGATTTGACAGGTAGTGCCTTCATATCTGAAATCAAATATGCACAGAGCTGTCCTTTATTTGGAAGACTGAAACAAATGGGTTTTGGAAATTAAGAAGAAAGCATTCAGCAGAGCTGTCATCAATTTTGACAAAGTAATCAATGAATGTTTTAGGTGAAGGAACTACTCAAAAAACTACTTAAAACTTACACAGATGCTGATGGGAGAAGAAGACAGAAAGTTAGAATGAATGTTGGTATACAAACCCGCTTGTACATGGCAAGGCTCTTTTACAGTCATTTTTATAGGGCAAGGCTGTCACACTTCAGTGCAGATATAAACTCTTTGTTGTCTCAAAGAACAAGCATCTATTCCTTACTATACCAAGCATCTCTACCTATTCACAACTTTTCTCCTGTCTGCTGTATCTATCATCCATTGATCATCAGTTAGATCTTGTAAAGTTTTTCCCTTCAATAGGAAAAAGAGATCCCTCTCCTAACCTTTTATAGACATATGCTATATTGAAAAATGAAAGTTGAGAAATGAAAGCAGCTAATGTCTGCAAAATTTCAGCTTCGCATTGGAATTGTTGAGGTATCTAATGAAAACGACAAAATGAAAACTGCAGAAAGTCAGTACAAGCATTTGTATATGACCTTGGAAAATAGATTTATATCCTCATTCCCAAAAAAATCTCAGTTAGTATGGAACAATCCTTAATTTGGCCACTACTTTACTTTTTCATATGACTTTGAGTTCTGCAACCAGATTTATATCCATCAGAAATATTTAGTATTATAGTAAACACTGATTTGCTGGAGACATGAACATACAAAGGTCTATAATTTCTGAATACAAATACCCTCATCTTTCAAGGTCATCTGCAGTTTCAAGCAGTTTTTGACAAGTTAAGCACTATTTTTTTTCCCTTGATTCTTTTCTGAAAAATAGGATATGCTTCCCACTGTCTAAGAGAGGGGATGTAAAGAGAAATCAGAATCTATGAAGTTCTTGGGGAATACAATGACAGTAGCACAGGAGAGCTCAAAAGGAAGTTTATGTCACAGTAGTCAGTACAGATTGAATACTGATGATAAAGAGATATGAGGATAGCAGTAGTGTGTTTACTCAGTGAGCATCCGTGCATTTAGTCAGCAGATGGACACTGTGTGCATTTCGTACTCTCCTAAAGAAAAAATATGTGTCACTTCAACTAAAAAATAAAATAAATATTAATTAGAAAAAGATTCGGATTTAAGAAGTATATTGTGAAATTTTCAAACTTTACAGGGCTTTTCAGTCTTAGCATTTATTCTTCTTGTTTGTATGTAGCACAGACATAGCTGAAAAATATATTAAGAATTTTAAGTTTTCTTAAGTAATTCTGGAAAAGTATATTGATCTTGATTGCCGGAGTCGCCAACACGGGGTTCCCCTGACTGGGGATCCCCTGTGTGGTGTTGTGCTGCACTTAGAAATGAGGCAGATGGGACTTGCTGGTATTTTGGTCTTCAGGATAGTTTATTACTTTTATCAGTTCAAAGCCCTGGATGACCACAGCTTCCCAGCACCTCAAGGCCATGTGGCAGCAAGATCCCAAAATGCCTGCTTCAAGGACTTACATACAAGATATGCTAGCCAATTAACTACTACAACGTACCTAACATGTACTTTAGTATTTTTTTCCCACCAATCCCTAACTATCTATCTGTCCATGCAGTACCTGCATTGCGGGCACTTTTGTCCAATGAAATTGTGCTCCCCACACTGCAGAAAATGGAGTTGGTAGAAGAAGGAAGAAGGAGGCAGGGGCAACACCCAAAATCCTCCATCTTGGTCTCTCATCTACATCCATGCTAGATCAAACCCAAAATCTAAATTTTTCGCCCTGTGACAAACTACAGCTACATTACTACCTATTTCACACACTTGTTGATTCAAGCTCTTCCCAAAGCTTTGGAAGCTTTCTCCATGGACGGAGGTTAAAAGCAGTGTTTACCTGGGGATCAGGACTTCTCAGGACAGGCAGAGAAACATCCCCTGTGTCCAGGATTTCCACACTTGATAAATGAGTTCTCTCTCTAGAATTATTTCTGTGTTCTCTTTTTCGAGACTGTTCATCTGACATAATTTTCTGCTAGAGAGCTATTTTGTTGAAGAATTTACTTATTTTGTTCACAAAATAATTTACCTAATGAGCAGCAAACAGTTTAATCTATTTCTGCAGGGTAAATAAATCCCATTGTTTATGCTCTTCTGCTTTTCAAGTGCATGTGTGAAAAAAATTAATGTCAAAATAAATGAGCTGATGAAATACATTTTACAGCTATGCATGGTTTCCTCATGACTGTTTAAGTGCAGCTGGGTGTCATCTACATAATATTTTGTTTTCTGGTTTCTTGTTTTTTTTTCTTTTCATGAAACTTTGTAATTTTTAACAGTTTGTTGGAATCAGGTCATATTTTTAAGGTTCAGATTGTCACTGGATGGAGGGTAGTGTCTAATCCCATCAGTGGGAAGGACTTATTCAAACACAATGCAGTAGTTTCTCAGCCTCTGTGATACTTCAGGACTCAAAGCCTGACTGAGCCTTTTGCAACCTGACAGTCAAGTCCATTTTCCCTGTGACATAAAAGTGACCTAACAACTGTCTTTAATGGAAATATTTCCAAGATAAAGTATAAACCTCTTAATAACCACACACTTCCTCTCCCTACTGTCTCAAATGAAATGAAAATCTTTTCAATCCTTCACTTTCCAGATTTTCTGGCGATTTTCCTCATTTCCTTGACCTTTTGCCCTCTTTTAGTCAGCCTTTATTAAGAGAAAAAAAAAGACAACCAATGGAGTCAGCGAATTCTGATGTCCTATTTGAGATGCATCTAACTAGATCTTTGTTTCCCGTTATGTTATCCCTAAAATTGCAGTGATTATGGCATTCACTGCTTATGTTCTTCTCACAGGCTTTGCTAAGCATAATGTACTTCATACCATGCTTAAAAACCTCACATGTATGTATCCCTGATATTAAATTAGTTCATTTGGGAAAAAAGAGCTGTAGACACTGACAGTCATATTAATGAGACAGCTGAGAAGGACAAGAATAATTCACACTCAGTAGGTCCTCTTACAAGGAAAGAATAAGTGGTAAAAGGAGGGGCTGTTGCTGTCCTGGGCTAGTAAGACTAACATAAGGAGAGGAAAAGCATATAAGTACATATCTGCTAAATCCATAGGTGATGGAGGTTTGCTCACATTTTTCTGCACCTTCTAACCAGTATTCCTAGCTGGGATGTGACACCATACCAGACTGTTCCCAAATTTACTGTAGAGTCTGTCCCTCATAAGTTTATTATTTGAACTGGGCTTGGTTAATTTCTACTCAGAAAATAAAAGCTGAGAAATGTGAAGATTGAGAAATGAGAAGATTGTGCCCCTTGTACACCATGTCAAAAAAAGAAAAAGCCATTTCAGTACAAAAGTAAAAAAATTACTTAATTCCTCTTAGATTATTTCCTGTACATAAGATAATCAGATAGGCAGTAACACTGACTTGTGCCAGTACTTGGTCTTTAAAAACCTGGGAAAGGAATAGCCCAGGGGATGGAGGCAGCTCTAAAAATAATTCAAAGCATGCCTTGCTTTAAAGTTTCAATTGAAGTAAAAGAAAAAAGAATTCACATTAAATCGTGTCAGTTTGAAAGGTTCTGAAACAATTTTGTTCTATTAAAGACTATGGTGCTCATACTCATTTGTGTGTGTTACCATGGTTATTCAGACTGATAGATATCTTGACAATTAATTATTTAATATTGGTCATTAATTAATTGATTAATACTGGTCATGAGACCAACAGAGTTTAAGAAGCTTTTGGACAATGCTCTTGGCACATGATGTCATCCTTGTGGCAGTTCTGTGCAGAGCCAAGAGTTGGACTTGATTATGTCAATGGCTCCCTTCCAACTCAGGATATTCTATGATTGTAATCTCCTTTGAGAAATGAAGCAGTTCTTTGGATGAAATGTCCTTTCTCTTGACAGCTCTGGCTAGGGATGCCAGCCTGGTATGTCGCTGCCTGCCGTGCCAACGTAAAGAGTGGAGCTATCATGTCTGCTTTGTCCGATACTGAGATTCAAAGAGAAATTGGAATCAGCAATCCTCTTCATCGCCTAAAACTTCGATTAGCAATCCAGGAGATGGTATCACTGACAAGTCCATCAGCACCTCCAACATCCAGAACAGTGAGTCCTGTTCAGCTAACTTTTTCTTCCCCACTTTCCCTACAGGAGTCTGCAGAAAAACTGCTGTAGTACCAGACTGGCTGTATAATAACACACACACTTCACAATCAGTGAGAACTGTCTAATAAAGACTCAGAACTGCCTGTTCATCACTTGCTTGATTGTTGATTGCTGATGTTTTTCTTTTATCAGGTATTAATATTTTTTTAAGTCATTGTTTTGATTATACTTGATGTTATCCAAATCAGTATGGAACATCTTATTTGTAATTTTGCCTTTATTTTTGCCTTTATCTTCCTTCAAATCCTCTGTACCAGCCTAATCAGATTGTATTTCTCTTTTTTGTTTGTTTGTTCTCTTTATTTATTTCTTTTTTGGGGTAGAGGGGAGGCAAGTACTGGGAGAAGTTATGTAGGACCATGGCTCTTTTGAGTCTTTTTCCCATTCCCCCTTTATGCACCCTTTCAAATGTTATCCAATATAAGTCAGCTAGCTTTAGGTTCTTCATGCTTTTAAGAGAAACAGTGATTGAAGGTGTGAGGGGAATGTCTGGAAAGTAGAAGCCTGTGCATTCAGTGAGGAAGGAAGAGAAAGTGGTGGCAGAAAGGAGAGAAGCAAGTAAAGATACACAGAGATACAAGTCTGAAAGGAAAGGGGAATATATCAAAAAGAGCAAGGAAATAGACCAGGGGAGAGTAAGAATGAATGTGTTATATATAAAAAACAAGAAAAATAGGCCAAGCTGATGATGTCAAAAAGAAACAAGATAACAAAAGGGAAGTTTTTAATGCTGAGATATGCTGATGGCAATGGCGATAAAAAGAAGGAATGGATCAGATGGCAAACATGGCATAGAAGTGAAGGACAAAGACTACTACTCAAGTAGTGTAGCTCAGATTTCTATTAGCAAGGCAATAACAATAATAATGATAATGTTAATAATATTTATATTTGGTATAATGTTGGTTTCATTAAATTTATGGAGAATCTTTTGGTGGAAATTAGAATTCAGGTACTTTTGTGAGGCACCAGATCCACTGAGCTGCATAAGCAACTGGGCAACAGCACTAATATTACTGTTGAGTGCCCTTTTATATTCATGTTGCTCATGTTCTTTAAATGTTGTAGTTCACTGTCCAATACTTCCTTCCCTGACAACAGTTTTGTGTGTCATTACCATGGTAATATTATGAATTGTAATGGATTTTACCAAAGTAAAGCAGAAAAGATGCAATATGATGTCTGAATTATTAAACAAAATTAATTTTTATTTTAAAAGAATAAGAGTATATTTCAAAGCAAAAAAGCACTTACACTTATGAAGTGAGAGAATATTATGTTCAAGCTAAGAACATTGGGAATACTTTTGCCTTGTTTTTTAAATTCTGCCTGAGTAACTGTCTGCATACAGAGCTGCCCTGCCCTGGAACATGCATTTCTGAGACCCCAGTCTTTCTGTTTCCCCTCTTTCTCAGGAAAGGAGTTAACTTATCTCAGGTCTCCAGAAAACATAGCACACATCCATGCTCCCTCCCTGACTTTCCTTGTCCTAGTAATCATTTAATGAGAAATAACAGGATGAGGACAAATAGTTTTAGAAGTGAATTATCTTGACATTTTTGATCTACAGAAACATGGTAGAAGTATTCATTATTTAGATTACAATATATGCAGAATATTTAGGCTGGAAAATCTTTGGGAGCTGAAGCTTACCTCCACACAGAGCTGTGAGTTAAAGGTTGCATTTGCCAGTTGTTTATGAAATGCAGCTTTAATTATTATTCCTTCCTTTGTGGCAGTGCTCTGCCAGATTTCTTCCATCAGTTCTAGTTGTAATGTTCCATCACATCGGTTCAGAAGCCACTAATGAAAAACACAAACCAACTTGTCTAAAGTTATCTCTAGTTGCAGCTCGGTAGAGGCAATAACGTGGTTGTGCTGATGGTGATGCGCTGTTAACTTACAGTGGTGCTGCCTTTCTTCTTTACCACTGCTTACCTAATGTGGATCCCACCTGCCTTCCTGCGGGCCTTGTCTGTAGCCCTCAGGCAATGTTTGGGTGACCCATGAAGAAATGGAAAATCTTGCTGCTCCAGCTAAAACGGTTAGTCATTCCACTTCCACTTAAAATGGTTTCATTTCTCAAAGGAGAATAGGCCTGTTCCTGCTTTAACACAGATGCCGTATCTTCTATAGGATGCTTCCCAAAGCATGCCATAAGAAAGTTGCAGGGAGTAATGAAATTGAATTTAAAGAACAGTTACATAATCTTTCAGCAAGTGGTATGGCCATCACAAAAATTGTGTGACCCCAAAACCAGTGTTGGACTTTTAGAGTATATAATAGTTTCAGTGCCACTGTGAAACCTCACTTAATGAAATTAAATTGTCACAGTTACAGATGCAACATTTCCCCTGTAATCTACTCCCTCCTTCTAAATGGTGTTTTGTATTTGATGACATGGAAAGAAATAAGAAAAGGCTTGAGAATGGTGCCTTACACAATTTCATCTTTTCATTAATGCTGAGTCTTTCTTGTTCATACTTGGGTATTTATCATCTTTGATTTCAGGTGCATGGAGAATGTAATTTATTTATTGATTTTTGTCAAACCTCTCCCTTAACAGCTTAACACTAAAATAAGACTTTTTTTTTTTTTGAATATATATTATTTTAGGTTTTGGTTGTTAACACTATATCATAAGAACTCCATAAAGGTGCTTATAAACATGATACAATGTTCCAGTGAGATCTCTGAAAAAAAATGATCTTCAGTTTGGCAAACTTTATAGTCAGCCCAATCCATAAATGGTGGGAGAGGCGGAGCTAAATTTTGAGGCAATAAGGAATTATTTCTTCAAAGTTTATGCTTGTTATAGTATTTAAAGTTTTCTCATCAGCAGTAAGGAAGCCAACCCTCATCAATTTTTTTTTTAAACTGAGTTCATTTCCAGTTTTATTATTTTTGGTAAAGATAAGTGCAAATATAATAGCACTGAACTGACAAGAAGTAGAGTTGATCCTGTTTAACTGACCATCCAGAAAAATATAATTTTTGCATAAAAAATGTTGTGTAAAAAGCTCCTTTACAATACATTCTCAAGAAGACAGCTTTTTTATTATGAATGTTTCAAAATCAGACTGGAAACAAAAAACTACAGAACTAATGCCCAAATTTTTAAGTTAATGTTTGTGTCTTAATTGTGAAACTGTGGAGAGTGTTTAAATAATGCTGTAAAATTTCACTGAGATAAAATTATTTTCTGTCTTGAAAACTCAGCTACATTTTTTGGTTTCGGTCTTAAAAATTTTCAGGTAGTTTAGCCCAGGACATTGCCACTGGCCAGGGTTATTTTGTTAGTGCACTTTATGTGTATATTTTAATTTTCATTAATATGCATATGAAAGTCACATGTTTTTATAACTAATTTTATTGTCTTTTTACCTGCTTTACTAATTGCTTCCTGCTGATAATACAGAAAGAGTCTGAAGAAGGCAGTTGGGCTCAGGTAGGACCTTCACATGACTTTTTTAAACTGACAGTTAATAATAATGTAATTGGCTGCATCAATATGCATAGTGGAATATAATATTGTGACAGTATCTCAATGATTGAATTATGATTTACATATGTGAGAGCTCTTCTCAAATAATATATTTTCTGGACAGTTTTGTTAGGTAAAGCAGTAAGAGGTACATATGTTGTGAATATTTTTCACAAAAGAAATTACTACATTCCAGAGACATGGTCTGTCTCCCATCTAAAACTGTGTTAAGAGTTTTAGAGACTATTTTCCTCATTTTTCAGAAAAGGACAATTAAATATGGCAAGAATTTGAGAGCTAACTTTTCTACAATTACACCAAAAATTTTTTTAGAACAATCGTATAAGTCACACACAAGTATCAGTCTACAAGTAGTATTGTATAATTTAGTTAGAACTGTCAATTAGCTACATTTTTAATATTTTTCTCTCTAATATATGCACACTTAGACGATCTTGCTGTCTTTTCTGATGACATTCCTTTTCTCTTCAAAATCTCTCAAGAATGAGACATAAGGGGAGTATATTTTCCCTCACAGATAATATATCCATCCAGCTTTAATTGTGTTATTCATTTGCTTCTGACATTAAAAAAAAAAAAACAAAGAGATAGTTAGGCTTGAAAATGATCCTGAGCATGATCCTGTTGAGGAAGTGTGAATCTTGCAATTTATTAGTTCTCTGTTCTGTTCTGTAATACAAAATAATTAACAAAAGTGAGATGTAAAAATCTATTTTGCATCTTAATCGGGCAACTCATATAAGAATAGCTCAATATGCATGGCTTTTTCATGTAGTCCCTTCCTCACCCTAGTGAAATTTTAGCTGAACGATAAACGAGTACTATTTTCTAGGTGGAATCTGGTTTGCTCCTATCTCAATTCATTTCTTGAGCTCTATATATGATGGATTAAGGTTTAAACCATTCACAGCTGAAAATATCTCATTTAAATATAAGCTTGAGTGCCAAACAACTGAAATTAACTTTTAGTCTCTAAAGGACTTCAGTTGTGTAGCCATGAAGTGTCATTAGACTATTTATGAAGTTCTTCTCCCCACAAACAAACAAGCCTCAGTGGATTCCCTGTAGCCACGTTTGTGTTACCAGTTCATAGTTCAGGGTTTGCCTGACATAAATATTCTAGGTCAACTGAAAGTAAGATTATGAAGTGCACGTGTTTTGTAACAAGTTTGCTTGCATTTAAAACTCAAAATTGAAAAAAAAACTTAAAACTTATGTAGGAAAACCAGATACAACAGGCAAAACTGGTATCCATAACAAATGTCTCACAGTGGCTCCCTCTTCCAATGTTAAAACAAAGCAAAACCAGAATTACTAATTTTTTTAGACATAATTTTTTTTGACATAATTTTTTTCTTTTGGACATATTTTATTTTCAGTCTGTGGTGTAGTCTTGAACAAACTCAAGATTTTATTCCCCCTCTCTGTTTTCTTCTCTCTGTAGACGCTGGCTTATGGTGATATGAACCATGAATGGATAGGTAACGAATGGCTCCCCAGTCTGGGTTTACCTCAGTACCGAAGTTATTTTATGGAATGCCTGGTAGATGCGAGGATGTTAGACCACCTGACAAAGAAAGATCTCCGCGTGCACCTAAAAATGGTGGATAGTTTTCATCGGTATGTTATCATAAAGACTACACCTGTAAAAATGTTTATGTGTCTGCTCAGTGCTGCACAGAATAAAAACACTTTCTGTTGTTTTGGTGTGGAAAAACATACAGAATGAGAGGGCTGACTGTCAGAAATCTGAATTGAGAGAGATTCCTTTAGTAATAGCAACTACATTGCAATTATGTCTCTCAAAACCAAGATACTGGTACAGACAAATTTTGTAATGAGCAGGGAACCATTAAAATATCAATAGACTCTTGACAATACAGAAACAGTAATAATTTAAGCGGTGTGAAGTATCAGAAAGTGTTTGACTACACTTCAAAGCCTTGAGATCTCATAATAATGAAAAGCTATTGTGTGTAGCACATAAAAGCTGTTAACAGTACAAGCAATTTGACAGTTGTTGGGTTACCTAGGGATGTAGCTAGGAAGCTAAATTTGAAATATGGAAATAAAGGCATTTAAACTTTAGGGAGAATGAGGTTTAAGTGACAAGAAGTAGATTTCTTTTTAATATACTGTCTGATTTGTCACTTTTAAAAAGCCTGATTTGACAAAAAACGTTTCATGTCTCACAAAGGCTGACCTTTTCTGAATATTACTTTTAATGCTTTGGGTTTCTTATGCTAAAACAGTTATTCAAACATACTCTTGGTTTTTTTCCGTTTCATTCCTGAAGTCTGTGGAGTTTTTTTGCTGGTTTTGCTCTCCCCTCTGTTCTCAAGATTTCCTACATGGGCACTATGAAACACCTCATGTGAAGTGCAGGAAATACATCCTACGTGTTCCCATCTTCAAAATTATTTTTATTAACTCTGTAAATGTTTCTCTTTAAATAACAGAACAAGCTTGCAATATGGAATCATGTGTTTAAAGAGGTTGAATTATGATAGAAAAGAACTGGAAAAGCGAAGAGAGATGAGTCAGCATGAAATAAAAGGTGATAGTTCCTGGGAATGCATACTGGGAATGTTTCTTCTTTTGAAGCTTGACACTGTTAACCTATTGTCATGTCATTTTAGCAAAGCATTGAAGCATGTGCTTTAAGCAAAACTAACATAAGTTCATCTTTCTTCAGAAGAAATCCTGTCTCCTTAAATTAGTCACAGTCAAGTACTTTGCTAAATTGGTGCTGCAATTCTGAATGATGGTTTGACACATACATTTTGCTAAATTGAATTTTGTGTATGGATCTTCCCTGAACCTCTTTCAGGCTCAGAAGCAGAAGGCCAAACAGTGTGCAGCTCAGTGGGATGTACTGGGGGCAACACTAAAAAAATGGGAGCACTCAAGACCCTAATACTGTGCTCCAGCTTTTGAAAACCTTTGCCTTTGATTTCTTTCATCAGAATATATCATAGAAAATGCTGCTTGGAGGGGTGACCACTGAGTCAGTTGATTGGTACATAAGAATAGTTCCTAACAAAATTGGCCTTATTAGAAGATTTCAAAGCTGATTCTGAAGATTTTTTTTTCTGTGTAAAGCTCTCTAGAGCAGTTGCAGGCTCACTGCATGGTTCTTTTTATATGTAACAATTAGGGTGGCTGGGTTTTTTCAACTATCAGAAATGAATCCTTTGATTCCTTTGAGCTTTTCCAGCTCTAGTGAGTACAGCAGTTAGCACTTTTCAAGCACAGTGCCGATGAGAAGAGGTAAAAAAAAAAAGTTGAAGGGCTATAGTGACAGTGTGCATTTGCACAAGGCAGATGGTGGCATGCACTAATACAAATGCCTTGGATGTGCAGGCATCAGTGCCAGTCAGCCCAAGTGAGTCTAGCTGGAGTCCAACATGGGGTAATTGGGTACTGGTCTCGAATTCTGGTGTGGCTTCAGTGCCGGTTCCTTCTAGGACAAGGGTAATAATTTATAGCCTCCTTCACCTTGTCCTGCAGTAGTCAGTTATTCATGGTCCCAGGTGGGATTTGGTCACTGGCTGCCACCCTGTTTCAGCTGATCCTAACCCCAAAGACGAGATGCTTTCAGCCAGGTGATGGAGAAATCCTGCTCCCAGAACAGCCACAGCAGCTGGACTTGTAAAGGTTCAGGAAGAAGCTTCATTACTTAGTAAAGAAAACTCCGTA
This sequence comes from Phainopepla nitens, assembly GCA_013400175.1. Classification (NCBI taxonomy): domain Eukaryota; kingdom Metazoa; phylum Chordata; class Aves; order Passeriformes; family Bombycillidae; genus Phainopepla; species Phainopepla nitens. Next base: position 36,365 of record VXBQ01008084.1, on the reverse strand, counting down.
CTATGTCTCCCACTTACAACTATAAAAATCAGTATAAGTAACTTTTTTTTTTTTTTTTTATATCACAGACAGGGCAGTATCCTTTTTCAGAATAGCCAAATCCTCAAAAATAATTTTCTTAGCTCATTTTGTTGCCTCAGCTTTATAATTGGTATGGACCTTAACAACTCTACCAGCTTTCTGTAGTAAAAAGAGTTTGTCTCTAAAATTGGGAAGTAATCTTTTATTTTATGGCATGTTAGTATATGATAAGTGCTGACACAACTCCCAAAATGTTTAATACAAAACTCCCAAGTGAAGCCTTGAGGAATGGATATTTCTCCTGTTCCTTTGCACTGTAAAGTCTTGCCTACAAATTGAAGAGGTATATCTAGGAAGTGGGAGAAATTGCATTCTTGAGATCCCCTCTGGATGCACATTTCTCCTTCAGAAACAGTATTGCTTGAAGATAGTTAATCGCATAGAGTTTCTGAATAGGAGGTATTAAAGCTACATGAATAGTGCTGGCACTCCTCAAGTATGAAATAAAGCAGTAAGACATCCACAGTGCATGCACAGCTACACACATGCATCTGTACAGTTTGGAATTTATCAGGTATCAGGACACTGACCTGGTGTTATGTCCTTACAGATGTGCTGGTATGGAGCAATGACCGAGTCATACGCTGGATACAAGCCATTGGCCTCCGAGAATATGCAAATAATATTCTAGAAAGTGGTGTACATGGTTCACTTATAGCACTGGATGAAAACTTTGACTACAGCAGTTTAGCTTTATTATTACAGATTCCAACACAAAACACACAGGCAAGTTTGCTTATGCTACTTCCGGATAATCTGTACCCATTATTACCTTTTATTCGTCTTCAACCATTTTAATTGTTTACTTTGGTATCTCTAGGCACGGCAGATCCTTGAGAGAGAATACAACAACCTTTTAGCACTAGGAACTGAAAGACGACTTGAGGAAGTAATTAATTTTATTTTCAGTATTTATAAAGTATAACAGTAAAACATTAAAATGAAATTGAATGCATGAAGACATTAATTTTAACATTGTTAAAAAGCATCAGTTACAGCTTTAAAAAAAAAAATTAGGAATACCCATCAAGGTTTTTAAAGTAACTTCGGTTTGGCTACATATTTGTGTGATCTTGGATGCTAAATTTGACACTACACTCTTACTTTAAGATGAACATTTTCCAGAAAGGAAACATGCAGAATGGAGTGGAAGTTTTTCTGGACAGAGCAGGGGGTGGGGGATGTGGGTGGGTAGGATGCCTGTGCAGTCTATTCTTTGTTTTTTGCTCTTCAAAGTTCTTCAGAGTTAATCAGTATTAATAGAGTGTGATTTGGGGCAGTTATCTGGGAAGACGAATCTCAAATCTAACTATAGAAATTATTTATCTTAACATAAGAGTCCAGTGCAAAAATATTTAATTCTTGGACTTCTGCACATGAGGAGAAATAAAACTTTTAAGGACTTGCTGAAAATATCAAATGCCTATGAATTCTGTGCATGCACATGAGTGTTTAATCCTTTTTCAGTACTTTATGTAAGCCTCCTAATGCAATAACAAACCACTTTCTGTCACTGTGTAAGCAAGTTCTACTTGAGCTGATACTAAAGCCCTTGATTATATCAAGCCAAAGATTTAAGAAGAGTTTTCCACCCCAGCATTTAATATTTCTAAAGCTTTTACCTTTACAAGCATGTCTCAAAAACATTACAGTGACTGGATGCAGTGCAACAGAGCAGGGTAGTTGTTATGGAATACATTTGTCAGTGGTAGAGTTAGCACATAGCAGGATAGCTTTTCAGAAAGTTCCATTTTTCTTTATCAAGTACAACTCTGTGTTGACAGAGCGATGACAAGAACTTCAGGCGTGGCCCCTCCTGGCGACGGCAGTTCCCTCCGCGCGAGGTTCATGGGATCAGTATGATGCCAGGCGCGTCGGAAACGCTGCCTGCTGGATTCCGGCTCACCACTACCTCAGGGCAGTCGCGGAAGATGGCAAGTGATGGTATGGGCTCATTTCTGCACTTCCTCTTGGAAAGCATGAGGCTCATGTTAGCATGCCAAGTTGACTTTTAATGTATGTCTGTCTCACACCACAACAATTGTGTTCATTTAACTAGGATGAACAGAGTCTGTGGGAGTTGAATTAGGGAATGGAAAAGCACTGACTTGGCATATTATTGATTTTTTCAGGTTTGCTTCAGACTGACAGTGTTTATTTAAAATACAAAAAAAATGGCCATCTCACTATCCTACAGTTGTAAAGGAAACAATCAGAAAGACAGGAATTAACTTTCAGCTGAGACTGAATATAATATCAAAGCAAATTTTTCATCCTATTAGCCTCTCTAGCAGGTGGAGTGTGTTTTAGAGAATGCAATTAGAAAGGGCTATCACCTTTATTTTCCTATCTTACTTTCAAACTAACTAGCTTAGCCTTGACCATCAAATAACTGAAGCTGCTAACAGTCACCACCAGATGAGTAGTTAGCAAACGCTTAAATTCAGACACTAATTGAGGTACTATATACCAGTATTAATTTTATCTGGAAATCTTTTGATTTCCAAAAGATGCACTAACTCAGAAATGAGTGGAAAAATTAACAAGCAGATCATAATTTAAAAATAAGTAAAATTTAAAAATCATTGTAAGAGAGCAGGCAGAGGAAAGAAATCCCATCACCTATTCCTTCAGGTATATGGAAGATAAAGCCAAGTATACCTGCCTGAAGTTCTGAGAAATATTAGTACACAGACTGCCCCATTTAAAATATTGCAATTTATTTCCTCATGACAGAATTTAGGTCTACGAATAGACTTATCTCAAAGTAATTTAATACACTGACTTGTAGAGATCACATCCTGTAAGTTGATAATGAACTTGGTATGACAGCATTGCCACCTAAATTCCATTAAAGCCATCTAAATTCCATCAAAATTTCTCACCTTTAAAAACAGTAGTTTATAGTTGCAGTTACAGATGGAATAATTTACTGATTGCATCACTGAATTCCATCGACTCCTAGCTTCCATGGCATTTCCACAGCCCACATTTCCATACTATATAAGAAACTTATAAAAATTAATGTATTTCATCTTCTAGTCATGGTATGATGTAGAAGATGATATTCCCATTTTACAGATTGGAACTAAGGCATAAGGCAGATTTAGTGATTTTCTGTAGGTCTTCCAGACAGTTAATTCTTGAGCTGGGTATACTGAATTCCGTACACTTAAAGGGAAGTAATTTTGAAGACCTGTATCTTCATCCAGGATCTGACTTCCTATCTCCCAGCAATAAGAACGCAAAAGTATTTAAGCAGCATGATAGGTAAGAGCATTAGGACTTACAACAAAATTAAGACAAAATTGAGTTTTAAACTGTATTCACTTTAGACAGATTCCAACACTACATCAGCTGTGAAGAAGTGCTGAGTTTTGAACTAGACCACATTAGAGAAAGCCACAGAGCAATTTAATAGCCACCCTTCTTGTGGTAAACCGACTGATATATTTTACTGATGATTCTAAAGAGGTTCTGGTTTGTTTTCTTTTTTTTTTTTTCCCTTCCCAATTTGCAGTTGCTTCATCACGATTGCAGAGGTTAGACAGCTCAACAGTTCGCACATACTCATGCTGACAAGGCCTAGCAAAGAAGCCAGCACTGAATTGTTGTGAGTATTCTGTAGGGGCCATCATGAAAGCTCTTTACAACTGTACACTACACACCGCATTATCCAAGCATCAACCAGCACAGAGCAGAGGACATAACTAAGGACTCACTAGGGTGGTCATTTAGTCATGACAACAGTCTTAAGCTCAGCCCCGAAGAAGCTACCAACCATATTTTGGGGAGAAAGCACAGGGAATGAGCTTACTTTATGAGAACTTGAAAGAGTTCTACTAGGAGCTGGAATGGGGGGCAATGCTAGTAAAGCAGAAGAGATTTACTTTTTTTTTTTTTTTAAAGCTACGGCTTAATTTAGAACATCAGGTAGCTGCATAAAGTTAGAACAAGACTTACCTACACAGAAAATCTTGAAAATTTATCTATTACAGAGATCCCTGCACTTCTCAAATCATTCAGAATTGACAAAGAAAGGATAATCTGAGACAGATGCGACTTTGGATCAAATTTAGTATTGGAATTCATGTTAAATTTTTCACCATATATCTTTTGAGTGTGGTCATGAATATCACAGAGTCACTCTTCCAGAGTTCTGTGGAAATAGTTTTCTATTTTATCTCAGCTTTTGGAAAGACTACACACATGATGAATACTTATATCAATATGGCACCATTTTATGCTAGTATTTTCTCAGTAAAACAGTTTCCATTTAGTTACTTGAGGCAGCTGGAAAAAATATTTGAATATCACCAAAACCTCATCAGGTATCAAACATGCTTCAATAGCTGTTGCATACTGTAGGCAAGACATGCAAGGATTTGCAAGGAAGTTGTTTTTTTGTTTTGATTCCCAAGACTGTAACAGACTTAGGGCCACCAAGATTTTACTAGTTCTGTGTATGTTCAAAAAGTGCTTAGGAATAGCAAATGTTAACAGTGGGAAAAGCAAATTGCTCAGGATCCTCCTTGATGACATGAGCCTTACTTCAAAGTAGATCTTTGAAAGATTGCACGAGTATAAAATTTTTTTCTTAGTTAAAACAGGGAACTTTTTGAGCCACCCCTGATAAAATAAGCTTGAGGGGTATAGTTATTTGTTGGCTTTGGTTTGGTTTGTTCTTTCTGAAAAAGCAAAGTTTAGCAGCTGATTCTACTAGGATGATGATGAAGCACATAAACTATAGGAATCTTTTTATGTGTATGCATGTATAGATTTGAGCATGGTGTTGTATCGCTAAAGTCAGTGACAGGACTCCCACAGGGTTCAGCGGTGACAGAAACTGAAGACAGACATATGAATCTTTTCTTCCATGTGCTTCAGAATTGCAATGTTGGAAGCAATAAAGCGTGACCAAGAAGTTCAAACACCAAGCTATCTCTTAGGCCAACAGTAATGGCCAGGCACTTGAGGTGAGGCTTGAAGAATGCAGCAAAGGCAGAAATGGAAAACTGATAGGCTAACGAAAATTAATTTAAGATTATCCAAACCATTTATTCCCATTGTATTAAAATTATGTAAAAAGCAGCAAAGCACAAACAAAAGTAAAGTAGCAGACTTTTCTAGCACTATATATGTACGAAAGGTATGTAATTTGAGCAAAAGGATGTGTATATAAAGTTGTACAAGCTATACAATTAACTTCAATTTCTATTGGAGTATTAGTAGTGTTTCAAGTATCAGTGGTATGTATCAAATCAGTACTTGCTGGTTGTCCACTATTCTGCCAATTACACCTTAATACTAAATGCTTGGTCTATACGGATATCAAATTTGCATCTACATCGGAAAGGCTAATATATGAGGTTAACTGACAGTAATATACTACTATTTCTCTTCTCACTTACCATATACTCCTATTAGAGAATGAACAAGATGGTGTGAACTAGAACTTTAGTATAGTTCTTTCTATAAGGGCAATTACTTTCTGTAAGGGTAATTTCAAAATATCATGCAGGTTAGAAACCTAAAAGCAAATTAAAGTAACTTTGGATTCCAGCAAATTATATTGAAAATCAAAACACCCCACACCTCCCCCTCAAAAAAAAAACCCAAACAAAAAACCAAACAAACAAAAAACCCAAACAAACAAAAACAAACACTTAATCCATGCGGGCAAAATATTTCCTTCACTATTACATCAAACTTGAAAATTTAAACAAATTGCCTGCAACTCAAGAATGAATGCATAAACAGCAACTGCCCAGAGAGGGAGATATCAGCTTGTAGGGAAACAGAGGAGTTTTCAGAATTTTGTCAGCACAGTTCCTGAGTAACAGTTTCTTCATGGAAGGAGCTGATTGATACTTGGACAAAAGGGAAGATTATTCATTACAACATGCCTCCTGAAATTTTCGTTATCCAGCTTAGACTGAGACCCAGGTTTTTGTAGCACCTTGTCTAGACTACACTAGCAGCTGTGATACTCGGGTGAAGTATCTGCATGCCCAGAACCAGGAACTAAGCAGCAGAGGGGAGGGATAGCTGGACAAGCTGCCACACCATAGTGAGATAAGGGAGTTTTTTATATAGTAGAGAAGAACACACCTACAAAGAGCAGGCCTAAAAGACAGCAGGAGATTGGACGTGGAACAAAAATGCAGATGGTCTGTGATCACAGCAGGCTGCAGATTCTTGCCTTCTGCCACTCTTGTGAGAGTAAGAGATATTTTCTTACAGTGATTGTCAAAGGCTTGTATTTCAAAACAGTTTGCGCCAACCACATCAGTTTGGTACAACCTTCCAGTGTCTTTGTAGTGTTTCTTCACAGCAGCTGAGTCTCATTTATATGCTTGCAAATTGCATTTCAGGTGGGTTTTTTTTTAACATTTGTTGAAACCACAATCAGCTGCCAGAAACCATGAGTAGACATTTTTAGAACAGTTATATGAGCATACTCTGCACAGGCCTGTTTTAGTGCAGTCACTGTCAGAAATTTAAGAACAATTAAGGCTGCTGGTGCTGGCCATTTAATTGCAAAGTTGCAAAGAAATTTAACTGCAGAGCACAAGGGACCCATCAAGCTTTCTGCTGTGGTGGCCCAGCTGAGCAGCTGCAATGCCTTTACACAGTCAGTGGATTTGGTACTCACATTATCCAAGCTTTCCTCTTTTAACTTCTTAAAACATTTGTCATTGCCAAGTCAGAAGGGTCATTCAGGACAGATTTCTTGCCAGATTTCTTGGCTGGAGAATAGAACATATTATTTTAACTTTTATTCAAATGAAATATTAAAGGAGATTTGGCAAAATCAGTTATGTATTTTACCAATGAAGGGTTCCAAAGAGGATTTGTAAAGACAAATGGAGAAACAGCGTTCCAAATGAATGATAACCTGGAAGCAGGGGGTCCATAGCAAAGAAACCATCGGGTGAAAAAGGTAAATGCTGTCAAGCTGTAGTGAACTAGGAAGAAGAGCCACAAAGTACATCAGCATGGTCTGTACACTGGAAATGTGAGTTTAGCCTTGTGCCAAACAGGCAAAGGTCTCCAGATGTAGTAAACTAACCCCAGTGCTGAACCAAAACAGCAGGAAAACAACTGTAAAATGAACATAAGCAGCAGTCTGTGTTGACTGAGGACAATTAGTAAAAGATTAAAATGAATTATTAGTAAGTTTATGTTGCAAATCTAAAATTAGCCATATGTATGCCTCCCACAAATACTCAAAACCCATGTTTTAGTAACTTAGTTACTAAACTACTTACTTAGTGCTGTATTTTCTGTTGTCATTGCACTTTAGACTGAATTAGAATCATAGAACCTTACTAATTAATGTTCATTTTTTTCTCTTAGACGTCATCTCTTTCTTCTACTTTACCTGAAGTGCACTACCACTACTTAGGAAAAGAGCATTAAAACTCTCTGTAAGAACAGGTTAATAGGGAAAAGAACACATAAGGTTTATCATACAAACAGATATGATGTTCCTTTCATGTATTGATTACTTTAAAACAAGAATAAAAAATACCTAAATTACTAATAAAAAAAATAAAGAAAAACAAAAAAATCTCCCCCTTTTCTCTCAGCATCTGTCATCAAAAATTTGACAGCAGTGCACATCCAGAACTTTTATCAAATGAAGCCACTCATCTTTGCATTGTTACATCTGTTTTATTGTAAAATACTAGACATTTACGTATTTACTGTGTATGTATTTCTTTTAAAATGTGTAAGTCTTATGTAAATGAATATAAATATCATTTTTTAAAATAAAATCTATGGTACATGGGGTCTTAGTGCAAACATTTGACAATACAGTGTCAATAATACTGTTTGTATCTTTCCACTCCACCATTTTTACAGTTTTTGGATTGTAACAGTCAAATGAATATGTTTAGCGGAGTTAGAAGCTTCAACATGTTCCTGCTGAGAAAAATCTGTCAGTATTTAAAGCTGAACACCTGCCTCTGATGATGTACAATAGTATGACATAACCTGGAACTGAAGCCAAAATGGACCTCTAAAGACAAAATGGAAATGTCAGATACCTACAGAGAAGCACCATGATGGCTCATCTCTCAAAAACAAATAAACTCAGAAGAACCGTTTATAAAAAAATAAAAAGCAATTTAATAAAACATGACTTGTACAAAAAAACCCAAAAACTTTCTTCTATGTTACCTGTGGACCAAGAGCCACCTTTTTGTTCCAGAATCTTCAAACACCAGCCAGCATTGGAAAAGTAAATCTAGTATTTGCATAGAATCAGATTCTTGTTTCCAGATATATTCAGCAAAGAAAAAGAAATAAAAAAGAAACCAACCCCCACTACTTCTTCATTCTAACAGGGCATTAGACGCTGTCTAATAATTATCATCCTGTCTAACGTTATGCTTTTAGCCAAGATGGCCTTGCTGAGACTTCACAGAAGTCATTTTTATCAGAGGAAATAACTGAAAGACAGAGTGATTAATATATAGTGTACAAAAGTTTAGAAGAGCAACTATTACCTGCTGTGGCTTTATTTGGTGGTGTTATTGTTGTTTATTCTTTGTTTAAATGGGAAGTTTCAAAGTAAGACCTACTTAAATAGTCATTTACCTATTTGCTATTTTTCTGCTGCTTGATCTTAGCTCAAGACCTGTCTTTTAGTTATTTCTTTTAGCAGTTTGATCTGCAATGTTTGCACGTACATAAACATTTGTTTCGTCTATTTTTATTTGGCAAACTTCAGTCAATCAGATGGTGAAAGATTTTTCTCCCCCGATGTCAATAAAAAAAAATAATTCAGTGCTATTTGTGTTCATAAGTCTGTTAAGTTTGGTACATAGTAGCATTAAGTTTGGAAACCAGATGCTTCTCACAGCTAAGCATAAGCACATTTTGGCACTGAGGGATGAGTTACGATGATGTTACTGATGAGAATCTGCCACGAGAGGGAGCACAGATCTTGCTGATGAATGCAAAGCTGATGGGTTATAGCACACGACTGTAGAAGAGTCAGGGCTCTTGTACAACAGTTCCTTGGACTTGACCAACAGTCTTCTCCTCCCTCAGCCTCCTTCTGGATTATTTTAGTGCAGAATGTAACAAAGTAAAGCAATGCAAACACTGCCACTGCCACTGTCAGTGGCAGCAGTATCACATGAATACATGTTTCCTCATAAACACCAGCTTTTCTGTTTTACAAACTTTTTTTGCAGCCCACACTAAAACTCAGGGGGCAAAGGGGAATGAAGTGTGTTGGGGAAAAGAATGTGCCAGATTTTATGACCAGTGTGAAGTTGTCCTGCCCCAGGAGTATTGCACCCACAAATTATATATTTCACAGTGGAAGCAAACAGACCAGAAGAATTTAAAATAGTATTATTGTGACTTCAGTTTTGATTTAAGGATAACATATCAAGTCTCCTAATTCATACCTGTCTCACTCACACAAGCTGAAGCTCTATCCTCTACAGCTAGAAACTGTGGTTATGCCAAATACTGCCTACTTTAAATATTGCCCCCAATCCTTTCAGTACACTGAGAATAACTACTACATCTGCCTCTTCCAGGCAAAATTCAATAACTCAATGATCATTCAAATCTACTCACTTGCTGCTTCTCTCTAAAAACAAAATTAAGAAAATTACTGCTGTGCTACAACTTGTTAAATGGGCTTGTTCTTCTTGGTGGTATACTCAGGTTGCTGGGCAGCAGCAGAGCCATGTACAAGGGTAACTACTCCATCTCTCTTTCTTAAGCTTGACAAAGACAAAGCATTCTGCAACTGCAGTTCCTCAGCAAAAGGCTCTGGAAAACAAAATTAATGGTCATGAAACAATAATTTCCCCATATTGTATTGCTGCAATAAGGTGCCTTTCTTTGACTGGGTTTTCTGCATGTTGATGCATGAGACATTTGGCATTTCTAGAATTCTCTGCATTACCAGCATGGTAGTATAGTGAGCACACCTGAACACTCTGTCCTTTTTTAAAATACAAGTCTGGATCTGAAATTACTCCTACCAAAACAAAGAAAAAGGAAAAAAAACCATAAGATTTTTTGTTAAAAAGAGAACATTTAAAAAACCCAAAACAAACCAGAAAAAAAGAAGTTATTGCAAATATTTTCGTCATGGACACGCCTTAAGAATGGTACCTATTGAAGCTCCTCATAAACAGTTCAGAGGAAAGATAATTGTTTCTTACTGACATTAATGTAAGCACATAGCCCTTCAGAAAGGTAAATGCATGCCTGAATATCTTTTGGGGGCTTTGTGGGGTTTTTTTCACCTCCTTAAAAGAAGACACCCGAACTGGAAAGCAGTTTACTTTTCCTTACAAATTGAGAAACTGGTGTAGGAGCATGAGCTATCATTGGAAAAACTATGCAAGATCTGGGAAATTAATTTTCTTTAACATGCATTGCAGGATCTCTTCTGGAGAGTTTTTGCTCTCACTAATTAGTTCCCCTCCCCTGCTCTTGCAATTACATGATGTGTGCAGCCAAGGTAAGGATAGCAAACATATACATCTCACTTTCAATTGCAATGGCCACACACCTTCTGATTTTGCCACAGTTTCTCTGTGATAAGACCCTTGTATTGTCTCATTGATTTAAAAAAAGAAAAACACACTGCTGACAGCTCCCAAGAATTCTCTCTTGCTCTATAACTGTTCAGCATAGATGCTGAGTTCTAGCATCGTGAAAAGGAAAAAGTCTCTCCATGTCAGTCCATTACCTGACATGGGACCCCTGTTAAAGCATTTTCACTTGAATAATTAATCCAGAAGAAAATAATATCTTAAACTAACTGCCACTTCTATAAGAAGTACTTCATGAAAGCCATAAGGACATCTCTGAAGAGCAAAATTATTCCCACTTTTAAATCTCCAAGCTGTATGTTTAGCATATCTGCCATAAAGCATCATTAGCCTTTACTCAGTCTTTGCATGTTTTATTCCTTGTTCAGATTGTGGTTTTCAACTGAAGTGAACAGCTGAGAGGGAGGGGGGTACCTTATGCAATGATTTGGCGAAACAAGGACAGTGCAGGCTCAAACTGGACTGTTTTAGCATGACTATATGACCTGGTTCAAGTATGACTGCAGTCCCTAGTGCAAAAACACATAGACATTTTATTTAGTTCTTATATAACTGGTAGAGCTCACCAACTCCACAAAAGTGTCACAGGCACAAGGCACCACCAGGGTATGGCTCATGCTAAGTGGAACCTATCACCTTTTAGCTCCTACATCAATTTGTTGGTGTATTTCATCACTTTACAGGAGTATCATCCTTACATCTATCCACCACTACGTAACTGTATTTCTGGAGTACACTCCTTTTGAGGACCTCTCTTATACCACAACATCATCTGAATTTGTCTGTAACTTACTGTTTCTTCCTCTGGTAAGCCTGCTGAGTTTGAGCAACTTCTCTGCTTTTATACTTTTATGGGGGCATCAATTTTTAAAAGGACTTTTTCATTATTATTCAATCAAATACCTGCAGTTTGATAAGAAATGTATGTAAAAAGTGTATCCTCCATCCTCTGGCTTGTTGAGAGCCCTGTAACGAGTCTAAAATGGCCTATAAAGTCCAGAATGGCCTGCTTAGTATCTATATTTGCTAAATTTCTTGGTTATATGTATCTCAGCCTTAAATGTTTAATTACGGCAGCAAAAGCACATTCTGGTTGTGCTTATCATAAGGGATACAAACCACAAAAAAAAATTACCAGAAAATGCAAAGGGTAAATGCCTGCCTTTATTTAATATACATGGGATTTTCTGAATATTACTGTGGACAAATCAAGATTTTCACAGATTTGAAAGCCAGAAATTCTTTATCATTTTATAAAAACAACTCTTCAGAAAATTATTGAGTAAAAAAAAAAATAGAAATCTAATTTATAGCAGAAAGACTTAGGTAAAAAAAAATGGAATCAAGAGAACTAATCTTAAAATTTTTAATTTTAGAAAAATCTTTATAATTTACAAGTAAGAAAAATTTATGTCTGCAACAAATTTCACAATCAGATTCCCTTTTTGCTGTCCTCTGTTCATGGTTTACATTTTGTAAGCTGCTTTAGCCAAACAAAACTTACTGGTCACATTATAAAATAAAGAATGAAACATAAGGTTACATGACACCATATTAAGATGGTTAATCCAATGACTCCTTCCCTATAAGACTACAGCAGTGTATGAATTCTATTTGCAATTCTTGGCCATCTTAATAACCAGCATATGCTGACAGCATGCAGAGATTTTACCATGTGTCAGTGGCTGTGGCAAGATGGTAAAAAACACAGTAATGTTTCTGCAGTAAAAAAATTAGTCCCAAATTATTACTTGTTTTTAAAATGCGGTATTCTTAACAAAAACAAAAAGCTTCTTTGTATAGCTGAATAACTGAAATGCTTGTTATTATGTATTACCCCATTTAATTTTTCTTTAGCAATTCTTCAATGTGTTTAAACACACAAGCATCTTCAATGGTTGGTGTTATCTGAAAAGGAAGAATACAATAGCATGTGATAGTAGATAAGAATTTCATTCAGAGATTCTTCTAAATTTATACTTCAAAAGCAATCAAGAAAAAAGTATCTGTAAAGCTCTGAAACATGAAAATCTTTTGGGTAATCTGCAATAGAAATAAAAGATAAAGTACTACCTGAAGTCATGGACCAGTTGCAGAACAGTCAAGAGAATCAAAACCACCATGTTGTGCCTTAAGATGCGTATGTGTGCCTAATTCATTGAAGCAAACATCTCTAACTTACCTTGTATGGCTTTCCACTGATGAGTGCAGAAAGAGCAGAGTGTGGAATCTTGCCAGAGCGTGTTTTTGGTAGCTGAGGCACAAACATCCCCTTCTGGAAAGCAGCTACTGGACCAATGCTGGTCCGAACTCGCTCAACAATCTCTTTCAAAATCTCATTTTCTTGTGTCTTTATACCTAGTGAAGAAGGTATAATCTTTTATCTTTTCTGACACTTTTGCAAGCGTTAGTGACATCAGTTATCAGTGAGTTCTCACCTTGTCTCAGTACACACAGTGCAAATGGAACGTGTCCTTTTAAAGGATCCTCCTGGCCCACAACAGCACAGTTTCCCACAGCAGGATGGAGGAGAATACACTGAAGGATGGAAACGGAAACTAAACTGAATTAATAATAGGTAACATTTCAGTGAAAAAAATTGTATGGTATGGTATGAACAAAAAACATAGACATTTTCCTACATTTTGACAGCAAAAGGTCAGTACACCTCAGGATTCCAATTACATGTGTTAAAGATGTACATGTATCTATTTTCATATATACTCATGCATGCTTTTCAAACAAACAGAAGAAATAAAAACTTTAGCAGCAAAAAATAGAAATATTGAACTAACCACAGGTAATTTCCTCACAGCTTTGTGAGAGTATCACGTCTTTGGTTTTGTTAGTGAGAACAAATAACATGTCTAACATTATGAGTAACATGGGACTCAAATGCAGGGAGTAAGGACCAAAACCACAGAAGCACTCCTACTACAGATTTATAAAGTCGTATTGGTTCATTTTCTCTGATTCTTATTTTTTCATTCTTTGTTGCTGTAAAAGCATAGTTTCAACCAAGGCCAAATACATGCCCAGCCTCAGCTTGCAGCCAGCCTAGCTCAGCTCACTCTCTTGGAAACATTAGGTCTCAGCTTCCTGAGACAAAGAAAGGAATTAAACCAGAGCCTCCCTCCTTCCTATTACATGTTTACACAACATTACATTGATAAAATATATCAAACTGTTTTTCAGGTAAAAAAAAAGTAAGCTTCCAATTAGCCAGCTGTGGTACTCACTTCCAGGGAAACAGTCACCAAGATGTCTCAGTACATACCAAGATATGTGTCACCAAGTCTGGGACAAAGCTGGCCTTAAGATGCCAGCTGAATCCTGTTCCAAAGCAACTGGCTCTTTTCAATGCACTTTGGGGCATTTTGCTGTCAACAGTGCTTTCAGCGCTTTTCAGTCCTCTGTACTCGACCACAAGGAGGACGTAACCTGATCCAACACAGAAGCCACATAGTGTGTCTGGGCTTGTTAATTTATCTGTGCATACAATGGCTATGTGCTTGCTAATAACCAAACTTCACATACTGTGTTGCCAAAATCAAAGGCAGTGGGATGACTAAGTTTTAGGAATAAAGACACTTTTTTGTTGTTTTTGTTAAGTAGGAATACAGAGAAGACAGGAAAAAAAACCTGAAAGAATGGAAAGCTGAATCACTGTTATTCCAATTAACAAAATGGAGGCTCTCGTATGACCTGTTTATGAAACTGACAGGGGAAGGAACAATTTAAAGGGTCTATGATAACCCATCTTCAAAACAGATTTTCACCATCCTTAGGCTTTATAGTCAAAACAGGAAGGAGAAACTGACTCCATGTGTCTGTCATGCACAGTACAACACACACCAAGTAGTTTTCAGCAAAATAAATCTGCTCAATGTATTTCTAGCACCCTTTGTCAGAAGCTATACTCATTTCACAAACTATGATCCTAGAAATGTCCCATGCCAGAAACAAGGCAAATGGACAACACTGACCTAACAGTAGATGCATGCTCTATCAATGTACAGAAACATGACCATTTATGCACAGCTTTTGAAACTGGATTATTTTTCACAGGAATTAGATAGGATGTGCAAAAGCTAAATATAGAAGAGTGCACTGGGCTTATACCAGAATTAGAAGGGCAGAAGAGCCTGCTCCAAAAAGCTGAATATACACAAATGCATTTGAATTCAGTTGCAGCCTACTTTGTCCAAAAGTCATTGTATCCACACTGACAAATCATATAGGAATTAATCTTATGTCAGTCCAAATCCCTAGAGGGTTTCAATGCATCACATACGCTTAATGCACTTTGGTCACTTACAGGCCAGAGCCTCAGTAATACATTCCATTTCCTGCTATAAATATAATTTTTTTCCTGCTCTAACTTTTTGACCATGGCCACAGAAACCTGATAGGCCTATATAACAAAAAAAAAAAAAAAACCAAAAAAAAACAGGAAAGAAAAAGACAACGAATTATGGAAATGTAGACTATTAAGTCTACAACCACAGTAAATACTGTTTTCCACAAGAACACAAAAAAAAAGATCTATAGTAAGGCATTACCATCAAATATCATAATTACCTACCAGGCATCAACAGGACTTCTCAGGTGGAGACTTAGATAATGCCAGACTGTTTTGTTGTACCTTGTTTTTGTCATTCCAGTCTGTCACTTATTTGTAAGTCTTATGGTTAGCTGGAATAGTGTAGTTATTGCAGTATTTTTCTTCAGTCTATCCAAAGTTCTATCTACATGCCTTTGACTTCTCAAATGCTAACTTCAAATTACTTAAATCAGTAATTAGTAAATACTAATTTTAAAATTATCAAATTTTGTAAAACAACTGAAAAGAAGAACAGAAACAGCACTAGACATTTAAAAATTGTTTACAAGTAATAAAAAGCTTGAGGAAGTGAAACTGTTTTCCTAGTATGATCACTGAGCACAAGGATGGATCGCAAATGCGGCAGCAGACAGAAACATCATGATCAGGGGAAAGGGAATTCTCATGATAAATTCCTCAATTCTCAGTTTCAAGTCTGTTGCCTCAGACAGTCAAGATTTGATGA
>VXBQ01008084.1:0-20592 GCA_013400175.1 Phainopepla nitens | reverse complement strand
TTTTTTTTTTTTTTTCAGAAGAGGCAATAAGTGACACCACAGATTTACAGACCAAAGGGAGGGGTGGATCAACATGCAAGATGAGGTTCCCATTATGACCACCATTCACTGATTGGCCAGGTAAACTGTAACATCTACTGCATTGCAGTGAAGAGCCCCAATAGTATTAACAGATACATTAGACAAAGGAACTAATTGTGTGGAACATAACAGAGCTAAAACACCTAGTCAAAGCACTAAGGAAGATCTTGTTAAACTTGTAATGCAGCTATAATGTAAATGTAGATAACATACTTGCTCAACAAGGTGACTGTCAATTACATAGTGATTCAATGGACCTCTGATTCTGTATTTACTGATCTTACTGAGGAGGTAATTGTGATCATCTTAACACTTTCCCATTTAAATAGCAATTTTTCTGTGCATGCATTAAGATCAATCTTGGTTTTTAGCTTTGTTCAAAAGGTGACTAGAAAAGCTTCTAGAAAGTCACAGTGATTAAATATTGTTTCTAGGGGAAAGACCTAACTAACAGGAAGAAAACCAGAGATGCTGAGCTCAGTATAATGGATCCCAGGAGATGTTTCAATTCATCATTTGTTACAGCAGCTTCAGACTCAGGCTGAAGCAAAGAAAATGCCCAGCTCGGCTCATGAGTAGTAGAGCAGTAAGTGGTGGGGATGAGATTCCTTCTGTGCTTTGGTAAGGGAACACAAAAAAACTACTTCTAAGAGAAAGAGGTTTAAGCAGAGTGAAATCACCTTTATATTTCCATAGACCCAAGTCAGGGCAGCAGCTCCCCAGATGACTGATCCTTGATGGATTAATGTTTGTGTGAACTCATTCACTTCTGTGTAATCAGATTTTCTTCTATTCCCTTCTAAGTTTTCTAGCCTTCAAAATAAAATTGTCACTAGACTAAGACATTATAAACCAAAAAATGACTCACAGATTAGTTTCTGATTCAGTGAACAGTTGAATTCAGAGTTCTTAAAAGCATATTTTTTCTCTTGTTCATGCCCAGCACACCTTTTCCTATATTCCCTGAATAAGCAATTGATATGTCATCAGGGAAATTTGTAACTGGAAATCAATCACAGTGACTCCAGAAAGGTGAGTGAACAATGATATGAAATTCAGACACTAGTAGGAACTTCACTATTTTTTGAACTTCACAACTTTTTTGAGTTGCATGGGTATTACATTAACGACTTTCAATTTAACAGCAGGGTTTTTTACAGAAATGTTCATTGTTCATTTAGCACTGCTCATTCAATAAGAGACAAAACAGCTGTCAAAAAAATCTGAAGTCTTCCAGTCAAGAAAAAGCACTGAATGTGAATCTCTGGGAAGAAAAAGAAAATCAGCCAACACTGAGCATTGTATTTTAGGAAAAAAGTTTCTACTAAGTAACTACAGCAGCTGATGAAACTACATGTCACATTGACACTACACTATCCTAATGTATTCCCAAATAAATACATTATTAGAACTAAAAGGTATGCTTCCCATCCTACAACACTGCCCCTTAACTCCACCTTCATATACCAAATTATACCTGCCTTACCAATCCCATGGTACAAACTACTTATTGTTGACTAAATTTGTTATGTTTCAGGAAAGCATCTTAATAGGAAGAACCTGAAACAGGAAATGTTTTGGTTAAAAGTACCAATGGAAATGCAAACAAAACAAGCATAAAGAAAATAAGAGATCTTTCTGTGTGAGATTTTGAGATGTGATGAAATGTGGGATTTTCAGTCTCAGCTTGCTTTATTCATCTTTCACTCTTCTATTTTGTTGTCAGGCAATGCTAACCTCTTCAATTGCACCTGCTGAAATTCTGTGTCCAGCAACATTGATTACATCATCAGCTCGAGACAGGACATATAGATAGCCATCTTCATCCATATAACCAGCATCCATAGAATCGTAATATCCCTAAATACAACATAATGAAAAATTAAGTCAGAAAGAGTACCAGGAATATTCATTAATTTACCATGAAACCAAAAAAATAATAATAAAAAAAATAGACCTGTTTCAAATTATAGACACTTTTGGTGCTTGAAAGATTTAATTCTGTAATATTTGTCACCATTTTTATATCATATTATCCTGTGCAGCTCCCTTTCCAGAAAGGTTTTGTTGTCTTTACAAATACAAAACAGAAAAAGAATAGATAAAACCAGGTTTTTTTTTCCAACTCAGCTTACTTTGATCCCTGACAGCTTGGAGAAGGATGTCACCTGGATCTACACAAGGAGAATAGAATGGCGGCAGTATGATGACGGCTGTCAAATTTCTCCTAAAGTTACTCCTGTTTGCTGTATCCAAAAATACATTGTTACCATGATGCAATTGCACACTAAAAACAATCTGAATGACCAATTCATTAATTTACTTTCATTGAGCCAACTCTTCCATTTTGAACATTTGTATAGGGCCAATCTACCTATTTCTCCAAGGAAAAAAGTAAGCCAATCCTTGGATAGTTCATTTGACAAGGACACATAACTAATGCAGCAAAGAGCCTCCAGTGTATTCAGATGCACAGTGGAAAAGTGTGTATTTTGAAGCAATACTAAGTTAGCATGGTTATGTGCCAACAGAATCAGTGTATTTGAAGCTGTGCTAGTGTAAGGTTGCAGGTTTATATCTTAGATTAAATTACATGAAATGACTTTTTGGCTCAGAAGCTTATGGTTTACTTCTTCTGTTTCAGATCTTAAAAAAAACAACAGCATATCCAAGAGCTGAAATTATAGGTGAAAAAAGATTTATCTTGAAATGGTTTTCATTACATATACATACATCAAAGACCACCAATGAAATTTTGACAACTTATGATAAACTGTTTCCCGGGTTAAATCTATTATTATTCAGTTCTGAAGCATTACCAGAAGTTTAAATAATTGATTTCATAGTTCTTACTGGAAATTTTTGGAAATATAACTTCTGAAATGTTTCTTGATTTTCCCAAAGACCTGAGAATGCTCCAGGAGGTAAAGGCAACCTTAAACTGAAAAGAGCAGAGGGAGGTAGTACGAGAAACAGATACAACAAACACAACTCAGGCTCTCCATTCATACTCTGTTTTCAGATAAATAATCATTGTCTACACAATCAGTAAACAGTTCAGCTTAATAATATGCTGGTAACCAATAAAAACGGCTATATACTTTTGTCATCAAATGTATACAGCTCTGCACAGTATCCAGACCTTACCTTTCATATAATATAAGCACCTCAGTAAAATACTATTCGGCCTAGAAAACACTATGTACTGTACTATAAATATATTAACATATGTGTTTTAGCATTTAACATTTATACGGATTAAGTATCTGTCCAAAATTTGTGCATACACACTATGATACAGGCAACTGCATTAATACAGGTCTCTCTTTCTCTAACACCCATACACAGTCACACATGCATACACAGATGAATTATCAGACACACAGATCTTCAGTTTTGGCAAAAAGATAAAAGTCAAAGGACTTCAATCATGAGAATCTGAATAAAAATGCTTTTCTGTTTGTGCATAATACTGTTGGAAATACTGCAGAAGTTCTGTGAAAGTATATTGATACAAGTCACTTATAGAACTTTCTAAAATATTGTACTTAGAGCTGCAAAATTCTGGATGGCTTTATTAGTTGAGTTTTGAATACATACTAAAGATTCCTTCTTAGTCAGTGATATGGGCATGAGAAAATGTGGGACACTTCACATACATATCTATCAGAAAAGAAGCTGCAGAAGCCTCAGCTAACAAAGTTCTTGTTTCTTTCTTCAAAGCTCTGGCAGGGTCAAACAGATTTCTTAAACTGCCTGAGAGATATATATTCAGGCATATCAACACACGTTTTATGAAGTTTACGTCTAATAGCATAGAGATAATGATCAAACAAATATCAAACAAAGCTAGCATCAATTTTCTTACAAAATACCATTTCTCTCTCCATTGATAACAAGTCTATGTCTTATTATGGCTTCAGGCACTACAGAGGTGACAGCTTTGAAAAACAGTTTTGCACCTTGAGCTGGGTTACTGATACTGCAAACCAAAGTCTATAAAAGGTTGGAGCAATTTTAAATATTTGTGCTTGGTAAGGGAATGAAGGTACATACTCAACAATGGAGTGAATGCACAATCTTATACGTGTTTCAAAAAAACTATACCTAAATATGAGTCTGCTGACTCAAGGGAGTTAAATCTATGCATCCATGTCCTGGTGGCTTAGCTGAAGATGCTGATAATGAGGCAGGGTATAGACTTCATCCTGAAAACACACATCGGCATCACACATTACAATAATTTCACGTGATACTGCTTTAGTTTCCACAGGGGTCTAGTTACATTAGATCAGTTGTACAGCTGAACAAAAGGCCTCCTCACCTTGGCAATTCCACCTCCCACACAATCACTGCAGCAGCCCACCTACACTGTTAGCACTGCACGTCTGCAGCTCCAGTGCCTACAGCTCCTGTCTCTCACCTCCAGCTCGTGTGTCTCAGCCAACTTCAATCCTCAGCTAAGTGTGTTAATAATTCATCAAAATTGGTACATTTGTCCCAGTGCTTCAGCTTTTGACAGATTTTCAGTTCACTGAAGATTAATACTAATCTTTGTATTTCCTTTCATTCATGTAAGCAAGCAGTAAAGACTGAGCTACCACAACTCTCCAAAAATCTACCACAGAAGAAATGGGTGAATACATTTACTTTGGGACTTGTATTTGCTTGCAGTTAGAAAGTGTTCAGACCTGAAGTTATTTTCTATGACTGGAAAAAAAAAAGGTGTTTACAGCTACCACATTCATCACAAAGCAGGTGTCTCTCTCTGAGGAAAAAAGAAAACTGCTTGAGGAAAATGCCATTTGCATGAAAGCCTGTAAAATATCCAGAATACAGAGCCAGCATGGGCTGTAAAGAGCAGCAGCCTATGGAACGTTATGAGAGTAAGGAAAGGTCTGGGCAACAGTGAGAAGGCAACAGGCAAGATACATGTAATGATGTTCACAGGGTGATCTAAACAGAGGCCTTTTTATCTACGAAAATGTGCCGAGAAAGGTATACTTTCAAAAAGAATATTAGAGTTTATGGAACTCATCTGTCAGGAGTCTGGTAAATGGTACAAAAAAGCACCTACATGATGCACAGCAGCGGCTTTTGATTTTTTAATTTTTTTTTTCTGGAGTCCTTTCCTGTATGTATTTTGTCCAAGTACAGGTATAAATGAACACTCTTTCATGTAAAGCACACACAGAGACATCTTGCTTCTTTTTGACAGAAAACAGAAGATACATGTGCTCCCCCTATAAAGGTGCATCAGTTGGGATTAGGGCATAGTGAAAGAAGAGGCAGCATCACACCTGTAAGCCAAAGCATGCCAATCTGTACTGCTCTACTATTTCACTAAACTGAAAGATCAAACAGTGAAGGAAATGATTCAGTATCTTGCTCATATATCACAAGAGGAAGACATCATTCTGTGCCAACACTCTGATAATAAGAAAATGGTAAATTTTGTGGTAGTCTAAGAAAAAATCCCAGCAATCCACACTCATTCACTCACACAATTTCATCTGCAACTTTTCAACATTCATGAACATAAAACATTCTGGGAATTTGGTATCAGTATCAGAGACAGACATACTTTTCAATCCCTTTTACTTCAACTATTCTGGTTTTTATATAACTTTAGTAAAAAGACAATCAATCCATGTAGGAAGTTTCTTTTAACTGTAAGATATTTATTTTTCTTACTTTACCACAATATTTCCCAAAGTCTTTGCCTTCACCGGTTTCTTATTTTCATCCAGAATCATAACTGCAAAAAAATAATATAGGAAGGAAACTCAAGTTTAGTAGTGTATTTTTAGGTGGAGGAATGTGTCTTTCTTTATGGATACCAACTTATATCTCACTTCAGAATGGCAATACACCAAGCAACAAAAGGTATTACGTAATTTGGGAGTGCCAAATTCGGATAATTAATATTCAGCCTTAAGTACAAAAAGTCTTAAATAATATTGTGCTTTGGAAGCAGAAATAGCACAAAGTCCCAAAAGGGAAAAAACACAGAACTAAAAAGTAAAAGAAGCTTTCATACTGGAAAACCTAAACTTCCACACAGCAAAGGACCATTAAGATACATGACAAATGTAAATAAAAAAAATG
Organism: Phainopepla nitens; assembly: GCA_013400175.1. NCBI lineage: Eukaryota > Metazoa > Chordata > Aves > Passeriformes > Bombycillidae > Phainopepla > Phainopepla nitens. The sequence continues at coordinate 14,403 of VXBQ01008084.1, read as the reverse complement.
TGAGCAACAAGAGCAAGAAATAACAACCAAGATGACTGAAGTCTAACCCAGTTTACATGAGAAATATTATTAGCAGTAAATAAGTATATCTGGTTTTCAAAGGCTCTCAAGAGTCTTAGAAAAATATCCTTCAGCTAACATGGTTCATTGTAGTCTAGCACCAAAGAGATCAAGTAACTTTTGAACTACCCAAAGCTGCACAGCAGGGTATCACTCAAAGTACAGGACAGAATCCACGCTTCCCAGATGAAGCCTTTTGGGATGGCACTGATCCACCATCTTCTGTGAAAGCATCATATCCTAATATTGAGATTTCTGAGGAAATCATCGGAAATAGCCTCTTTTGTGCAGTCATCCGGGAAATGAAGCTACTACAAGCATCCATTCCATCCCAAGGTGTGGGCATAAGAAAGGAATGACAGATACCACCTTGGCTTATGATAATGAAATTACATAAGATGAAGCAACTAAACCATAGAAAAACAGGGAGGAAAGATTTTGACAGACTGGGCTGATAAGGATTACATGCTTTTTGAAGCCTGCCCAAGCAAAGAAAGCAATGTTCAGCTGCATCTAAATCTCTACAAATAATCTAACATTCTGTATTACAAAGTTCCAGAGGAAACAGGGAAAAGTGGATGACAGACTTCTGACTAAAACTCTGCTAAAACTTGTATGAGTAATATCATATTCTATCTCCTCAAAGAACACCAATATCTGTAATTTACTACTTCTGGCTGAAGCTATTCCTTCAAAGATGATGGTAATTTTAAAGCAACTGAAGGGCCTGCTGGAAGCAATAGCTCAGCACACAGATACAAGAAAATACACAAGGCCAGTTTTACAAAGACCCACTTATGTAGCTGTCAGTGTTTTCTCTCCTATTTTTATTATACTAAGTAAAATCTAATCAGTTTACTGTATCTGGTTCATCAAGGTACCAATCTCAATATTTAGTCTTCTCCTTACAAGCTGCATATTTCAATGTAGAAAAATTTGGGGAAATGAGGTACTATGCTGCTCACTCCTGAATTACTGAAGAACAGACTTGTTTCTTCAAAATGTGGGACCTGTTTCAGTCTGGAAGTGCACTGAAATTATCTGCAAAGGTTTAAGTAGATCAAGGGAAAAGCACAGGATAATATCTGATTTAAGGCAAGACCTAGAATCTTAACACACTTTTAAATGCAATTTGTCCCACTTCACTTTGATATCGTAACTTCTATTTCCTTTGTTGCTAAAAATCAGCAACAAATCAGTTTCTTTTCAGCAATATGTATGTGTTTAAAAAAAAAAAGTAGATCTTGCAAGTTTCTCTTTATACTGCCGCATGTCTACCAGCCATTAAGAGTTGCATGTATAAACTAAAACCACAGTATCTTCTAACTAGTGTAAGGATCTCCTCTAATAAATATAGCACCAGCAGGAAAACAACATCAAACAGAAGTGGATGACAGCAAGACAGCGGCCAATATAAAGTAATTTTCAAAAATCACTAGTTTGTGAATAGCTGCACTATACAATATATTTGTTCAAAGACTGAAAGAGGTAAAATTATTCCATAAATCTTTAGTGAATGTCAGTGCTCATTTTTTGTTTCCTTTATAAGGAATGCTAAAGACATTTCCATCATTCTCTTTGAAGAAGTTCTTTACTTACACTAGTCCCAGTGTTCCAAAATATTCACCAGGAATTTTTATATTCTTGCTACTCATATTTCTTCCTAGTCCTATCTACTGATAACATGTGTGATGCAATTACTTTCTTTCACTCTTTCCTACTTATTAGAACTCTAGAGAAACTTCACAGCTTTGTTTTAGTGTAGTTTTTAAGCTATTGCTCGTCTACATGCCATAACTATAAACACTGAAACCAAGAGTTACTAAAAACATTTCGGATTCTTTTAATGCTCACTGCCACTTACATGTATTAAAAGAAAATAACAGCTTAGATCTTTCTGACCAATGATGTGAGAACTTTTCCTGAAGATCACTTGATCTTTAATGTAATTATTTTTCAGATTGCAAGTAATTCTTGAAAATTGTGTTAAAATCAGGGTTCCCAGGTATTAAAGTACTTTTGCTTTCTTAATCCTGTAGCTATGCCCCTACGTGCAAATACCTTCCAGCAATGAGTGCTCATCCTTTTCATGCTGGTCCATAGACTAGCATTTCTCCTGGCTGGAAATAAAAATGCTCCACAGGTACTGAAAGGCAGTTTGCTTAACATACATAACAACTCCCTCAAGTTATGTAGAAGTGCAGAAGTGCATGTAGAAGTATAGATGAGTAATGTGTCAAAGTATGTGCTAGCTTTTTCATATAATAAAGGCAGAAGTAGTTGATCAATTTTCTTGAAGATGACTCTGAAATTTTTATTCACAATCACATTCCACAACACACAGGAAAGCCAGAAGTAGGAAAATATCTTTATAAGACTGTAATTTTCTTCTGTTACAAGATATGACAATTAGGTAGCAATTAGGAATATAAGCAATGTCTTTCCCTAGTAATATCTTTAGCACAGTCTTATCATTATATCCTGGCACAGGTTTTCCTGCCTGTCCGGGTGGAGGTGTTGTAGAGTTTCCCAAACCAATGCAGGAAGCTGTAATTGCAGAACCAGATTCTATTAAGAGAACACACATATTGTCAGTTAAGGTTGGTTTTAGTTTCATTCGGTGTTTACTAGTTCTAAGTTTTTTGATGCTCAGCACATCAAAATTAAAAAAAAAAATATCCTAGACAAACAATGGAAGATTTGGAATTCAGAGAATCATAGATTATGCTGAGTTGGAAAGGACTCCCAGATATCATTGAAGTCCAACTCCTGGCCCTACACAGGACAACCCAAGCACCACACCATGTACCTGAGAGCTTCAAACACTTATTGAACTCTTTCAGGCTTGATGCTGTGACCACTACCCCGGGAAGCCTCTTCCAGTGCCCAACACCCCTCTGCGTGAAGAGCTTCTTCTAATAGCCAATCTAAACCTCCCTTGGCTCAGCTTCATCCCTTGAATCCTGTCACTGGTCACGAGAGTGAAGAGATTGGTACCTGTCCCTCCACTTCCCCTTGTGAGGAAGTTGAAGGCCACAGTGACGTCTCACCTAAGTCTCATCCATGCTGAACAGAACAAGTGACCTCAGCCACTCCTCATATGGCTTCCCTTTCATCTTTGTAGCCCTTTTTGAGACACTTTCCAATAGCTTTATCTTTTTTATATTGTGGCACTCAAAACAGCCCCCAGCACTTGAGGTGAGGCCACCCCAGTGCAGAGCAGAGTTGGACAATCCCCTCCCTTGCCCAGCTAGCCAGGCTGTGCCTGATGAGCCCCAGGGCAGGGTAGGCCCTCCTGGCTGTCAGGGTACTGCTGACTCACTTTCAATTTCTCAATGACCAGGACCCCCAGGTCGCTTTACATGGCACTGCTTTACAGCCTCTTATTCCCCAGCCTGTATATCCAGGGTTGCCCCATCCAAGGTGCAGAATCTAGCACTTGTCTTTGTTTAACTTTCTTGTCTCATTCCTACTCACTCTGACAACCTCTCTATATTCATTCCAAGTGGTCTGATCCTGCTTCCCTCTCCTATGTATTTCCTGGTCACATTTACTTAATGACAGGAGTTCTTAATTCATCCACATAGATCTCTTCCCCCTTTGCCTGATTTCTTGCTCATCAGGATGCATCATTCTTGAGCCTGGAGGAAGTGATCCTTGAATATCAATCAGCTCCCTTGGAACCCTGTTCACTGCAGGATCTGTTCTCACTGGATTCTTTCAAGACCTTTAGAGGTTAAAGTTAGCTCTCCTGAAGTCCATGATTACAGTCTTGCTGCGCTGTTTCCTCCTCGCCCACTACTGAATTCCACAATGGTCCCTACAGCCAAGGCTGCCCTCAACCTTCACATCTTCAACAAGGCATTACCTGTTTGTTAGTATAAAGCTGAGGAGTACAGCCATGGGATCCCCCCACTACTTGTGTCAGAAAGTTGACATCAATGCTTTCCAGTAATGCTGACATCTTCCTAATTATCCCCACAGTCAGGTAGGTAGAAATCCTTCCCTCCTCACCTTCCTCTCTTCTAAAAATACTTAATTTCACATAACTTTTTTATACTACCAGAGTTTTTATCACAGAAGAAGAATAAATACTATCAAGCATGTAACAGAGAGTCCTACACTGAAAAAAAGCCCAGTTGCTCTTCACTCTTCCCCTCTAAAGAAACAATCTACAGAAATTACTTTGAAATGCTGCTGTAACTCTGAGCCATTGAAAACAAAGTGTAGGTGGTTTTAGATACTAGCAGGAACACAGGATGAGACTTTATTTTAAAATCACGACTTTATCATTCTGATGATGTGTCAGGTCTCAGGTCACTTGGCCTGGAATTCATAGTCCATGCCACCCAGCACACAAAGCAGGTTTGTCTCCAGCTCTAGATGTATATGTATATCTGATCAGTATGTTCAAACCTATTTTCAGTATGGTTGCAGCAGGAAATTAAAGTAATTTTTGCTGTGAATTTTTTCAACCTCCATAGCATTCATGTGCCACTTCAGAAGACGTTATGAGACTAATCAAGTGCTTAAAGAAGCAAGTGTAGTGTTTTTACAGTAGGCTTAGTAAGGAGCTGAACAATTAGCATTTACAGCACAGCTAACCTAAGGCCTAAATACAATTGGGGGACACAGAATAAAAATTATCAAACTGCCATGCTAATAAAGACAGGCTAAAAAGTTTGCTTTGTTGTTTCCTAATCTTTCCACATTCCATCTTCTACTTCATGTAAATTCCCTGCACAGTCATGGGGGAATCTTTTCGTCTAACACACGGAACCCCCAGGCTACAGTTACAGTGATGACATAATATCAAAATGATCTGCTATACCCCATCTGTGATCCCACTGAGAAGTTGTAGAAAAACAAAATGTATTCAACAGTTTTGGAGTTTTATTTTCTGCACAGTATTTATCCTGAAGAATTTTTTCTGTTTTACTTGGAACAGAAGAAACTGTGAATTGGAGAAGACAGTAGAAAGGACAGTTTCTTTTTGACTGTGTTAGGAGGAGAAGTGGTAGCACGGTGTACATGTTGCTTTACATATTGCACAGCAAGAGCTACAAAACATACTGCAACAGATCAGGCAAGAACAAGAGTCTCCAATCCCAAAACATAGGAATTAGGTTTACTACTAAGAGACAGAGAACACAGCACCACTGTTGGCTTGATGTACCAGTAACATTGGTGTGGACTGGGAATTGACAAGCATTTCTCATCAGGAGTCTCAATCTAAAGACCCTAAGGGGAGAGGAAGAATTCCTGAAAATTATTTTGGGTTTGCCTGACGCTCTAGTCCACCGCTAATGAAATAAACAGAAAGTTTTCAAAGGAAACTTCATTGTACTTGCTTGTCTGCTTCTTTACCTGATTTTTGGACAACAGTGACTAAGCCTGAATGAAAGCCCATTTATTCTGGGGAATCACAAGTTCTAAAACTTTGTGAAAAGGTCTTTATAATTGCTGCTTCTTCTTATATTGTCTCAATTATCAATTGATATATAATTTTCATATTTACCCGGTGCTCTAATCTCTAAGCCATACATTCAGTTCCCACAGGCCAGTAAGACTTTTTATATACATGAAAAAAAAAAAGAGGTTTTTTGGTACTTGGATCAGATAATAACCCAGAGAAGGAATCCCAAAAGCATCTGCTCTTTGTGTTAGGTTAGCTGTTCCTGAATGCTTAAGATTCCCTTTCAATGTAGAATCACAAAGGAGTACTGTCAAAGGACAGCATGAAGCTTTATGTTGTACATTTCTTGGGAAATCAACATATATCTTTCAAAGAGGATGCTAGATTGAAATATCAGTTTCCCAAACCTATTAGGAGGAGGCTGTCCTCCTCAAAAAGGACAGCTTTTTTTTTATCACCAAGAAAATAGTCTGAGTTGAAAAGGGAATTCAATTAAAAATCCTCCTGAAAAGAAACCATCTCTGTTCAGAAGAACACCGGATGTTAAGTACGAGAGATATTTTCCTTAACAATTAAGTGTAATACAAATACCATGTGGCCCTGTATTATAGACTTCCAATAAATAAAATTGCTTACCAATCTCTGGTTCCAATTAAGGTTAGTTTCTTTACAATTCAAGCAGGATCTATGTGCAGGTCACAAAATTCAGGCCCGAAAAGTTGAAACAGTCTGAAGAACGATAACACCTGTCAAGTGTACATTGTATTCCACCTATCCCTTAAATCAGGTTTCTGCATATACAAACAGACATTCCTTACCTGACACTCATTTGTTTATAGTTGAAGAATCTCTGAAATTAATGCACAGCACCTAGACATTTCCAATGCTGAAGACTTTAGGAACTTCCATATTTTTAATGCAAGGAACAGAACAGTAGATATGTCTTAGAGTCTCTTTTGCAGACATTTGCACATTAACTGCCCATTCACTAAACTACCAAGTTAGCTCGTCCTCCAGCTGTGGAAGGCTTTTCAGGGACAACCAGATCATAAAACCAATTTCCCTTCTGCATAGCACCTTACAATGTGACAAAGAAACAGCTTTTTAGAAGAGCAGTTTTATAATGGAAGAACAATGTTTCACAACTAGTCTGGTAAATGTATTCAACATCTGCTCTGAGTTATAATGAAAACAATATGGTGTACCTCTGAGAATAATGAAAAGCATTTCATTGAGACAGAGAAGAGAGAGTTACTGAGAGATGGCCTTAAAACCAGGGCTGTTCAAGCGTCCCGAGTCCCTCCTTATGCTTCTTCTTTTCAGGATAAGGGCTAATGTAAAGAAATAGTCTTCAATAATCACAGATGTGACCTTCTTTATTTTGTCCCACTCTACCAGTAAGTGAGTGATATTATTATAAAGCTATTTCAATACTATTGTAATATCCAGTATAAATTGGGCAGCTAATGAGTAGTCTGATACATACACTTTTTTGCATTTGCAGCTTGGAAAACAATTCTTATGCCAGAGAAGGTGCTGCTATCTAGTAGCACAAAGTGCACTCTCCTATGAGTAGCTAGGAGAGTCTGGAAGTGTATGCCTGACTTTAATAATCAGAAAGCTTCCACCTACCCATGTGCCTGACTTGCAGGAGCTGTGCTCTGCCAAATTATGCAAAGCAACAGCTAGTAGCTTTTGTGCTCAAAACTCTCTAGGTCATTCACAGTCAACAGTCAAGTTCAATCAAAATAAACAGTTTTGAAATAACTCAGGACTTTCAAGATGAAAATCTACCACTTACTTACTCTGTGCCACTTACATTCCTGATACATTATAATTTCTAGACCATGTCTCATATTACTCAACATAATAGACAGCCATGCTGCTGAAATATTGGCTTTTTTGGTTGAAAAGACTTAGGCAAAACACACTGCATTTTGACATTAATATTTGAGCTTTGGCTGCGCTAAGTGGCTAATGTAAAACTGCCTGCTTTGCATTTCTTAGGATGGAATGGAGAGACACTAAAAGCATACAAAAGAGGTAGGAAGTTGTTATGTAGCAGGAGAAGGAAAGAAGAAAAAGGAGCAACTGTCATACATTAACATATTAATGAATGCAATAAATATAATACATAAAATCCTCACTGTAGCTGTGCTGTTTTGAGCCATTCTTCTGGCAAGGCTGTAACTTTTGTGGGGAATTAAAGGAATTACTACAGCAGAAGATTGCACTGATAAAACGGAGAGGAGGGTATATGAAGCAGGAAAGCATAGGCAGCAACTCATTACAAATTCATTCACATCACATGAATGTACCTCTGAAGAGACTCCTTCCATATGCTCCCTCCACACAGTGGTCATTTTAATTATGCCAGAAAGGGTGAATGAAGAATTCAATAAAATACTGCAAAATACTTTTTAGTATGGCAACAACTACTGGGCATTCTGGAACAGAAAACCACAGTACCAGATGAATTACAGGACTCAAAATCTGCATCACAGTATGCCATACTGCTTCCTTAAAATAAAACCAAATCTAACACATCACAGAAATAGTAAGCACTAGGAGCGTCCTGAAGATTCAGGGGCCAGATCATCGAGTATTCATGCAGACCTCATTTCCTTCATCCTTCAGCATACAACTGTGCAGAGTAAAGTCAGTTTCCCAATCAGTCTTTATCACTAAAAGCCAAGCAAGCTTCTAAGTCTCTAACTGCAGTAGAAGTAAGTAGTCTCACTCACAGCTTGGATTTAGCACTATTAACCCTGACAAATTGTGTCTAGATAGTCATGCTGCAGTTGGTAGCCCAAGCACCAGTTCAGTGTTATGCTTACTGATGTTGGAAGACAATTACAGATAATTGCTTTAGCCTCTGTACAGTACAGCTCATCCATGCCTTCAGCAAGACCTCAGAAGTATCTATTGTGTAAATTTGCCAAGCTGCCTTCTTCACTGCTTCCCTGGAAAAGATCTACACCAGGATGGTGCATGACACATGATATTATTAATGTGTAAGAAGACCTAGCACACATAGCTTATGCTGTGTATTTAAGTACAAACAATCTGATGCTAATTATCCATCAACACTAAAACAAGGAGATGACACGTGGCCACTAATACCCCAGAGCACCAAAGGGCACAGATAAGGACAGTCTGGATAATCCCAATACAATGTGATGTGTGATGCTGCCACAAAAATCACAGCACTGCTGCACCCACATTGTTAGCATATATTGCTATGCCATGATTTTTACCACATTCTAAGAGCAAAGGCTAGTGAAAACTACTTTCAGAGCTATGATAATTCTATTCTGAACTTCCCCATCCATTTTATTCATTTCCTCTTCATTTTATTTAAGGTTGTCATCAAATGAAGTTAAATTTAAAGAAAGAGCTTACATTTACTGAAATAATATATTTAGCATGGTACTACATCAAATCATAACAAAAAAGTGAGAGGAGTCACAAGAAGACAGCAAGGACTGAAGAAATCTGAAGACCTGTAAGTTCTTAAGGGTACCCTGTTTCAGTTTTATCAAGTAAAGAAAGAAAGAAGTATGAAATTAAATCCAGTTCACACATAATACAAAATTAGATTAGATTAAAGACAGTCTGTCATCCTAAACGATAAAAGGTTTGGCTGGCTAGTAGCAAAACTTCAAAAACTCTTTCATGCATTGCTTGGTATTTCATTTCACTCCTTGCTTCTGACCACTATGACATGCAGTAGAAAAATTCTTTAACACTGACTGTAATTAGAATTGATTTTTCCTCCATCTCTGCACTCTTAATTATTCCTCTTGTGAAATAAGCAAATGCAGCATCAACACAAAAATATCAGGTGCATACAGAATAAGAAAATATGGTAAGTGAGTAGCAGTGATTTACCTTACCAAAAACCTCAAGAAGTATCAACTTTTAGGTGAGCTATGCAAGTTTGGTAATTTGTAATCAAGATTTTCACACTTGCCTTACAAAGAGTCTTTCAACTCCTTACAAACTTAAATAAAGGTAGGGTAAAGAATATGCAGTAAACAATCAGAAAGAATTTCAGTTAAGACTTTCTTGCTCAAATGTTATTTAGAGAGATTCTTCCATCTAAAGCATGACCTTGGCCATCAGGTTGCTTACAATTTGTTACATTCATTTGGCAGAAGATGAGAAGAATTTGTTATCTTGAGATGGCTTCAAAATATGTTTTTTCATCCCACTATAAAACAGAACATGAAACCTCTAAAAGATAACTGTAAGCCTCATGGAAAAACAACAGTGTTTTTCACCTATTTTTCACACCCAAGTAAAATTAAATTCAACCTTTCTCACTTGGTTAAATTGTACACAGAACCTTAAAAAAGCTCTTCTTAACTGCCTGATTTCTCTACTCAGAAACTTTAAAGTAGAAATTTCACTCAAAATACATCAAAAAGAGGTATAAATAGAAAATGAAGCAATCACTTTTTAAAATGTGACTAAGATTCATGGACGTATAAGGAAAAAAAAAAGGTGACAAAATAAGCTAAAGGTATTTGAAAACCTGAAGTCCATTTCTCAAAACAGAAATCCATTTTGTTTATAAAGTAATGTATTTTCTGAAAGTGCCCGCATTTCCATACTTATTCTTAGAATTGAAGTTTAGAAGAAAAAAGAGCAATTCTTTTAGTATTTTCTAAATGCTTTAAAGCACTTGTAGTCATAATGCATCTATCAGCATTAATACATATTACACTTGTGAAGGCCAAATACTTCTAGTACAACAGTTCTATTCCTGTATTCAGTTCACTTATTTGAAAACAAAATCAACCCCCAATTCCATTAGAATTCATCCAAGGCTCACTTTCACAATTATCCAACCACAGAATGTACCTACAAACTGTGTGGGTTGGTATTATACATTACACAAGGTCTCTGAAGATTTCAAAGCATATTTAGATGAAATCTCCAAAATAAATAAATAAAATAAATAAATAAATAAATAAAAAATATGCAAGGAAGGTCCAGCTAGTTTATTGAAGAGTTTGTGGACCATGACAAATGTTAAAACCAAAGCAGAAAATAATTGGTTATCACTAACTGGCAAGCCAGTAATAAAGCACCAGAAGTTTATGCATTCATTTTGTAAGTACACCAGGGTCCTTTGCCTTGAAATATTATATATGCTATTATAATGTACATTTTATAAGTTGCCTATAGCAAAATGAGAGCCAAGATTAGAGAACAGATAGCTTTTTTGTTGTATTTGGAGGATGTCAGATGACGTGTTTAAAGATGCATTGTCAGGCAATGAATTGAATTATTTTTTCAGACACAATAAATTTCAAATTCATCTTAATGTGACATCATAATTGATATATGATGAAATACTAAGAGATAAATGGAGAATTTAAAAAGTAATCACACATCTCAGTGCTAGTTGTTTACTGTTTAATTGTTTTGAGGAATCTTAATACATTGCATGCATAGTAACACTGACCAGATGGAAAAGACAGGTAAAATTGCTACTGGGCAATTCAAGTATCTTTATCAGGATCTAATATCTTACATGCACTCTCTTTCTACCCTCACTCTGAGTAACATAAAAAAGCAGTTGCCATGTGACAAGAAAGAGATCAACAACCAGTAACATCTTTACACTCATGCAAACTGGAGGCCCTGTCACAGCTCATCTCCTTCAGAGAGATGAGACTGCACTATTCTGTTTTAACATATCCATTCCTAAATATATCCCCTCGTCTTCTTCATCTGCCTAAATGCAAACTAAATATTCAGTGCACACTAAATATTGCTAATGGCTCAACTACATAACTTAAGACTACTTTACACTTATTTTATTTTCAATCATCTAAACCATATCAATGAAATTTTAAGGAAGAAAACATTTATATTTCATCCATATTAATGTATGCCCCTGACTGCATGTGGAAAGACAATCAGAAAAGATTAAGATTAATAAGCACTGAGAAACTGAAGTCAAATGGGAACAGAAAAGCTTAATACACACTTTTTATCAGTTCTAAATTAGAAAATGTCAGCACAAAGGAGACAGGCTAGCAGTGGCACAGCTAATAATGAATTTGTATCAACACAGAAGAGGAGTGGACCAGTGGGGAAAAAACAGAGTATAGCCATGAGGAAAAGAGAACCTTCACAGAAATGTGAAGTACAGAGATGCAAGTTTTGTTGGGTTTTTTGTTTGTTTGTAGGTGGTTTTTTGTTTGGTTGGTTGTTTTTTTTTTTACTAGAAGGACATAGTACATTTACTGACTTAACCATGTTCAAATTGCAATAAATTCCACAAATAAAAACAGAAATATATATCTTTTTTTTTTCAAGCCACAACACTCCTGGCCCAGCATCTGTGTACATTTCCCAAAATGCATTAGACAACTGAAAGCCATGTGAAATGCATATCTGAAACAACCCTAAAATGAGAAACGTTTTTAGAGAAAAGGCACTTTGTGAAATGTGAAAGACAGTGAACAGCACTGAATGCCACAATAAACCTATGAAGCAGTAATGATTCATTCAAAGCAAAACCACCCTGGAGTATATGTATATAATCCAGACAGACCTTCTTTGATGTCCAAGAATAAGAAAACCATACAGAACTGAAAGGTCAGTCTCTGCCTTGGCAATGCCCATGGCCACTTAAAAAACCTTTTCTTCTTTCTCCTTCAATAAGGGCAACCAAAAACCTATTTGAATTGGGCCTCTTAAGATGACAGTGAAGGAAAGACAAGCTACTGTTACTAATCATACACAGTCCACATGTGATTACTAAATAGCAAACAATGGCTGAAACAATCTTTATTTTTCATACCCCTAAAGAACAGAATTCAAGTCTCCAGGGAGAGACAAGAAAAATGTCATGAATGCCTGTTATAAATTCAGTTATCCAGTAAATAATGATCAGGGAACTTAGTAAATCAGAGCTGCAGAGCATCAATAGTTTCTGCCAAGTAATTCCCACTTCTGTTTGTAGGTTATCAGCTTTCACTAAAAAAATATAATCCGAGTCTTGACAGGATGTACACATCTTTAAAAAGCAGGAACTGTGTCTACACTGAGGCACCTGATAACCTAAACCAGTCACCTGGACTTTGGAAGAAATTTGACTCATCTCTTTTATTTCAACTCCAGATTCCTGGTCCCTGTAACTCCAGAACTCCAAAAAAGAGTCAAGAATTGACTCTGTTGCAAATTAAACAGCCATCCTTTCTTTAGTTTGCCTTTCCCACTGCCTTTGGGTCTGAGAATTTCATGACATTGAACAAAATCACTGGACTGATCTGCAGTTTTGAATGGGGTAAAGTGGAAGGTGACTGAAGAACAAAATGTGGAATCCAACTGAGAAAAGGGAGATGGAGATCTGGCCTGACAAGGTAATTCACCTAAAGAAAATTTCCTAATGCAAATCTGAAAAGATTAGCGAACAATTCAGTTCCAAAAACAATCTTTCCAGACACTCATATGAAGGAGATTCTGCACAATGTTGCCAAGGCAACACAGTGGGAACTGAAGCCTGGAGACATCATGCTGCTTGGAGATCACATTAATAAACCCTTTCCCATACATGACTGTCTCAGACGTAGTCCACTGAAATATATTCATCTCAGTACACTTACCCATGATTCATGTTTTTTACACTGAACTCAATTATACATTTGTACTGTTTATATAGGCCTCATAAAAGATCTGTATAACCATTATTAAACCACTATGTTTAATTACCTAATAACAGTATGTCCTAATAAATATATTACCAACATAGCATGTTTTAGAGATTAAGACACAGATAAAGATAAAGAATAATTTTAGAAGTTATAGAGTACATTATTAATTATATTACAGAACTTGGAGAATTCCTACCAGAAAATTTTATCACACTGTCTCAGAATATCTAATACAATGTGCACATATTATAACCTTCTTTTCAGCAGCCATAATGTATCAAGCACCATTTGATTTTTGTCCTAATGCCTGCTGCAGACACCTACTCCTTACTGGATAAGGCAATCTATTCCCATGTGTCTTGGTTTGGACAAATGTGGGAGACAACTTTTAAAGGGATTTTTCTAGAGAAGTTACGTTAAGCAGCTTTTCTCCTAATTGGTTTAGGAAAAAAATTTTTTTAGAGAGAAATGGAAAAAAACTTGTTTGTTTAATAGTCAAAGTACTTCTCAGCACAAAAATGAACATTACTAAATAACAAAATTTTTCACTGCTTTGAGAAGATGACAAATTTAGAAAAGTTCTTTTAGTGGGTTGTTCAGTCTTTCTAGCTTTGGAAAATGTTATGGCTTAGGCTAGGCTCTGGTGGGCTGCAGATGGGAACTCTTGGTTTTCTTCTGGGTTTTTGTTCAGAGCAGGTTTAAAATAGTTCTAAGAAAAGAACAAAATCACAGTCTAGGGAATTTCTTTGCTTCAGCTAGTTAAAATTAATTAAAAAGCAAAAGAGAGGGGTTTTTGGCTGTTTATTGTAGATAACAGTCTAGGAGAAGGATGTGGGGGAGTAAGCTCAATTTCTGCTAACAAACTGCACTTTTTTTCTCTTCTCTTTGCTTTCAGAGCTCATCTTAAAGATGTAGAATATAACAGTAGAAACAGAAAAATGATTGGGGATATAAACATCACAAAGTTATTCTACAACATTCTACCTTTTATTTCTATATTGTTAGTTTATTATCAAAATTTATATATATTCAAACTTTACAAACATATATATTATATATATTTATAGCTATATATAGATTATGGTAATGACATTTAGTAAAAGGTAATATTTATATATGGTTCTCACTTAATAATTAGATTTTTTTGAGGTATATATCGAGTTGTTTTATTTTTCTGTATTATCTACCATGTCTAACTTGGTCTTTGAGCAAAGATTATTTCACAAATGGATTTGTCTGTATTTGAAGTAGGAT